>JAANSN010004586.1:0-14633 GCA_036850665.1 Dicranocentrus wangi | reverse complement strand
ACATTAATTAATTACGCTGTTGTGTATAAGGTCATTAAAACGATGAGAGTAACCGCAGCAGTTGTGTCGAGTATCATGCAATGTTTCAGTTAGATAGTACTTGGGTAGTAGAGTCGTAGTCGTAGTAGTAGTAGTTGAGAAACAAAAAGTGGGCAACTTTTCATTACCTATTAAACATAATATATGGTATTGGAGGAAACAGAGGGGAGGAGGAGTGGGTTCGTTAAAAAATATATATGAGGTTTGTTTGTGGCATAAAAATGGAAAAATCGTCAATAATATAGAAAAAATGAGGAGTAGAAAAATCAGTTAGCTTACGGAATAATCATAATCATAATAATAATAATAATATAATAATAATACACGTAAAATACACAAGTGTCGGCTGGCACAATGAAAAAAGCAACTGCAGATATATATATATCATCAAATGCATTTTGGCTACAAAAATAAGTGACGACGACGACGACGACGACGACGACGATCACGACGCGACGGTGTGTGAAAAAGAGGAATATTATGACTTGTTCACTTGTTTCTCTTCTGATATATAATTTTATAATTAATAATATAATAATCATATTACATTTTACGTTACGGCGGTAGTTTGTTTGATTTCCTATTGCTAGAAAGATTGCTCATCATTTTTAACTTTGAACTTGACGTGTAACTATCTGCAATGGATTGATTAAATATATATATATATAAAACCTTTCCTTCGTCTGTCGATCAAAATGTAGAGAAGTTTCAGAATTGAGTCTGTAAAATATTACTATTATTATTACATTTTTTTAGAGAGTCCTCTTCCAGTGGAATAAATATGGATGGGGAAAAGGAATCTTCATTCAACTATAATCATATTATTATGATGCATGTGGTGAGTTTCTCTTCAGTTAATTCAGAGTCATGGTGACAAATATATACTAATAATAATAATCATCATCAAACAACGACGACAACAACAACAACAACAACAACAGCAAGTAGTTTGGGAGTAGTTGGGAGGACAAGTCTTGTTAAAAATCAAAAGGTTACATATAATAGGTAGGTAGTAATATTATTAAACTGTTTTACCATATTCTAAATTGCATTCCTTTTACCTCCTTCCTACATCTACTACAAATGCACATGAAATTGATCATGACACTGACGCATGACGATAGTAAAAAAATTGTCTCTGGAGCTCTAAAGAATTCCTTGCCTTCATTCCAATTTCAGCATAATCATCATTCATCTTTCTCAAGAAGAGCTACTACTACCCCCCACCACTCAACTCACTCACTCACTCTTTTAGTTAGTTAGTTAGTGTTTAAGTAGACAAAAAAAAAACGACAGACAGCCAGAGATGGCTCATCATTCTTACTGTTCACTCTTTTAAAACTGTAATCTGTAATCTGGTTGTGTTCCTCAATTTTCTTTTGATTTCATACGCGGAATTCCTGACGCAGTCTTTTGTTTCCACTTTTAAAAAAACCGTAACAGTACAATAACAACAGAGCTAGAATATATATATATTTAGATGATAGTGTATGTGTATATATATATATTTATAGGGTGGATGTGTATATAATGTGTATATCTGATAATTTCTACAGTGTAATCAAAAGTTGCTGGGATGACGACGGAGCTAACTAACTATATAAGTAGTTTTACGCAGTTACAAACACACATTTTTTCCCCTCTTCCTTTCTCCTACCTACGCATCACCATACCATCATCATTCATAACGTAATATAAAAATCCTCGTATCGGAAGAATCTACATAACCCTATTTACACTACAACACTTTTTTGTTTCGGTATCTGTAGGAATAATAATAATAATAATAACAATCGTTGTTACAACAATAATATTAGATCGGATTTATACCAAGCCCTTTGCGCCCTTAAAGGGCAGAGCCACTAAAACCCCAGCAGCCGTTAAAGTCGCAAAGGGATTGGTATAAATAGAGGGCTATTATGATGAGTGAATGTTGTATTACATAATTGAATACTAATAATAATATATATGTATATAAAAAATGGCGCTTTAGAACGACAAGCGTTGTTTGGTGAGAGCATTATTTTCATACAGTATTAAGCTACGTTTCTATCCTTAACTAAATCCTAACTGTAAATACAATTTTATATATATAGTATTTAATAATAATAATAACATTCATAATAATTATGCATAAAAAAAATTATTATTCGAGCAAAAGTTTTGCCCTCATCTCTTGATATATTTTCCTATATTCAATTTTCGTCCGATGGGTAGTTACACGGTATAGCAGGTTGTTGGCAGGGCGGGCGGGGAGGTGTTGTCAAGTGAGAAAAACCAACAAGGTGAGTAGTATATCATTTCATTTTTTAACACTCTGCACCCAATTCACTTCAACGTTTCAACAATTTCCCTCACTGAACGAGTCAATCAGATTAATTATAATATAATAATAATAAATTAGGATTTCACTGTACAAGAAGACGGTCGTCGGATATTGTCAGCAGAGGATAGAACAAAGGACGACTCCGAGGCTTCTTGCAGCAAAGTGTTTATCAAACCCATGAGTCACCACCTGGCGCATTGTTGGCGAGATGTTCAACGGAAATGGAATTGCTTGGCTCTTGCCAGTGAACCTCACCCCCAGACGGGCTGGACGTGTAACCACGGGGGTAGCCACCCCCTGGATGGTGATGATGATGATTACCGTCAAAGTGGCGATTCTTTTTCTTTTCACGGTTCACTTGTGCGTACAATGGCTCACCTGGTTTCAGCTGGAATTTGACAAAGGAACAACCACCACATGTTATTTATAAACCAAACCAACAACAACAATTAAATACCAAAAAAAGAATATAAAAAACAAACAAACAATCTATCGCACCATACTTATAATAATTATTATCGCGTAATCTACGTTTTTTTCTTTTTCATTCATTATTTACATACTTCATGCTTCTCATGCTTCAACTGCAAATCTACGAGAGACACACCAGGAAATATACATATGTCTCTCATCGGAAAACCGTTTTTTAAAAATAATGATGCAAATGCAGATGCAGCACTAATGCAGATATTGAGATATACATTATCAATTCAATATTCTAATAATACTAATCAGCACAACACACTTTGAAAGAACCATACAAGTCTATATAAAAATACGACAAATCATAGTGGGACACTTGATCAACTTTGCAGAGTCGTGTACAGTATTTTTTATATGATGCATTCCTTCTATATCCCATCCATCATCATCATCATGATAATTTTTTTTTACATCATGCAACCACTTACTGGGCGAGATTCCATAACTACGTGTACTATATATATATATATGATTTTTATTATGAGTATTGACGACACAAGGATTCAAGGACATGACTGACTGCAAACTAACTAATTGTAAGAAATTCTACTACTACTACCACTACTTCTAGAAGAGCGAGTACAGCAGCTTCACAAGACAATCTAGATAATTATTAGGTAGAGTGGGTAGTTACAAAAAAACTGATAGTGAGCTAAATAAAGTTGAAAGTGGCTTTTGCTTGATCATTTTGCTCATCAACATGAATGATTGATTGTTGTCGGCTACTCTCTCTGTCGGTCGAAGGAGCCGCATGGCACTTTTTCTATTGCGATACAGCAAGAAGCCAACAAAAAGGCAACAACAAGGGCACGCACGCACGTGCATACGCTTCTAGTATTTACAAGTGAACTGTGCAATATTATACTCTCTACATACTGCATCAGGTAAATAATAATAGGATATATATATATGTAATAGGTAGTTTAATAAAAATATAGTATTGAATGAGAGAATGAGAAGAGGTGAGATACAATATATTTTATGACAAACCGAGGGGAAATGCCGAATGAAACTTTTGTCTTGTCTCACTAATGCCATCAATCACCATTCTTAACTATGTAGTTATTCGTAAGAGTTTTGTGTTCAGTGTTGGTTGAAAGAGCGTCATTCACCATCATTGGAGAGAAATCATCTTCAGTTTTTTGAGAAGGAGGAGGAGAAGAAGTCAAAGAAACAATGATACAAAAAGGATGCGGAAACATTTGGATGCTAAAGTTGACCACCAAATATGTGTGAACTTAGGGTTGTTTTGCAACGTGATTCATTCTCGTCAGTGATTTTTAATTAGCTGCCGCCCACCTTCCCCTTCTACTGTCCCGGCTGTGTTTCGTCAGAGATGGATGAGAGAATTCAGAATAAGAATAATAATAATAATAACAACCATAATGTCAGTCGGTGTAAAATAAGATGTAACAACAAGATCGCACGCACTCACACGCACACAAAAACAGTTAGTATGAGACGAGAGCTACATATAGGTAGGTATATATATATAACACACTTTTGGGTTACGCGTACGCGTACATACTCTCGCGTGTTCTCATTCGATTATGTTTGTTGGTAACTAACTTTGTAAATATATTGACAAATTAAGTAAGTAGTAACGAAAGGTGAGATTTTTGAGTTTTGGGACTGGTTTTTTAAGTGGGACTTACGGGTTGAGATGGGTACATGCGAAACGCTCCAGGAGGAATCGGTGCATGCGAGCCACCGTCTGGGTACGGCATGTCTGCCAGTGGGACTTGCTCTCCTTGAGTGTATGACGGTGGAGGGCTCTTGGGTACGGCATTATTCGGAGCTCGTTGCATGGTCTTGTCCTCGTAACGAGTTCCACTTTGACTGGCCATCGGTCTGTTCAGCGTTGAGTTGGCGTTGACGGGAGAGCCGGCGGAGGAGGCCTCGTTCCCTGATCCGCCAGGTCCACTCGGACTTCCACTCCTACCCGTCATCCCTTTACTTACAAAGTCTGTCTCGCTCCAACCCGCCTTCTTGTACACTTCTCTCAGCTCCTGATGTTGCCACATTGAATATAAAACCTGTGATGCGAACTTTACTACGCGGCTTGAGTAGCGTCGCTTTTGCTGCGACAATTGCACTAGTCGTTCCACCCCCTCGGCTTCCATTAGCGATCTGTAGTACAGTAATGAGGAATACTCCCGTTAGCATTTAGGTACACAAGTATCATACGAATACGAATACAAGTTCAAATGATTACTTTTTATTGCTATTTCACTCCGCAAGAGCGTTCGTACGTACCTGGAAAACTCAGCGTTCTTCTTAATAACTTCATTAAGGGTGGCCAACACAGCGGCAATGGTGTCATCAGAAGTGCCCTGGTCGTGCGGTCTTCCGGAGGGCAACTTCTGAACTAAATCTCGCATGGCATATTTGCCAATAAGTTCTTTATTTCTTTGATCCAAAGCTAAGTTTCGGAGGGCCGTGGCGACCGCACACACCACCCTATCCACCTCCATGCGAAGCAGTTCTACGAGTACAGGAAGCCCCTTCTCTTTCCTGACAGCAGCTCTGATCTCAATGCTTGGTTGCCAGTAACAAGCTGCCAAGTTTTGTATTGCACCTGCCGCCGCCTCAAGCGTCTCCGGATTCGAACAATTGGACAAAAGGGCAAGGTAAGCCTGGACAACTTCAGGCTGCCAAAGAAGCTCCATTCCGCGAACAGGGTCCGACTTGCCTCCCTGACCCTGACCTCCTCTAGCTGATGGCCCCGTACTGACTACATTGTTAGACTCTTTTGGAGAAGACGTCGCCATGGCATTGTCTTTCTTCTTCTTGTTCGCTCCGAAACAGCCCGCGTTCTCCCCTTTTGCTTGAGGAGCCGAAGCTCGACTTTGGGCTGGCGGAGGGTGCTTGTCGTAGTTGGGATCTTCCACCTCCTGACATCGGTAGCTCAGGTTACGAAGAATGCAGACGCAGTTTTCCACACTCTTGTCGTCAATGTCAGCCCTGGAGAGAGCACAACGTACAACGTGGAGTAATGCTTCAACCAGACCTTCACACTCGCGCAACTTTTTCCTCGCGTACTCTCCTGCTGAGCTCACGTTTCTTAAGACGCCTGAAGCGTTCTTAAAAACAGTTGACCAACAAGCATCGGGAATGTGACTTGGGTTATTGGCGGAGGATGCGGAACCTGCGGCTAGACTACGATCCCAGCCACTGTGCGGAATTATTACAATGTTGACCAGAGCTACCATGGCATCATCAATTATCGCTTTTTTCAGCTCCTAAAAACAAATACAGTTTAGTTAGCTCCTACTATTATATTAATTTAGAATGAGCATACCACACGTACGTACGTGTGGTGGTTCGCAGTCGCAAAAAAGTCGTTTAACATTTATAGGTAATTACCTCACACGAAGATAAATTCCATAGGACGCCAGTAACCAGCTCCTTGACCTCATTGTCAGCAGTGCGTTTGAGCAGACGAATCAATGCAGGAATCCCTCCAGCACTCTTGATTGCTTTCTTATTCTCGTCATTTTGACGTCCATAGGATAAATTTCTGTTAAATAAACCAAGATTGCATTTGAATTGAAACTGACAGTGTCGTAGATTGACCCAAGTTCATGTTTTTTATTATTATATTAATTTTTCTACCTTAGAGCTCCACATGCGTTCCGATGAACCTCAGGTTGGTCGTTATTGAGCAGGGCCACAAGGGGAGGAATACCACCCAGAGCTCTAGTTTTCGCTTTCACCGGGTCATCCATGTAACACAGGTGCTGCAAGTAGGCCGCTGCATTCGCCTTCACAACGGGATTCGGGTTACCCAAAAACTGGATTACTTCGTGAAGGTCGGGGTCACGCCATCTTACCCCTATTGTTCCGATACAATCAAAAGAAACAAAAAAAAAATCCAATGAGAGTTTGTTCCCAATTACTTGAATACGAGTCAGTCAGAGAAAATCAGTGGGTAGATAGATAGGTAGGTAGTTTATAGTTTTTCCAATATTTCCAAGTTTAGCCCAGCAGCAAAGACAAAAAGAAGCATGATAAAAGAGAAAACAAAAACACTGAAAAAGCCCGAGTGTATATGGTATCAATCAAGCATATATGTGGAGTTGGAGTATAGGTGGTAGTATGAAAGTGCGTTATTATTCCATCAGAGAAAAACATGTCCCATCCCATAAAACAACAACGACAACAACAACAATGAGCAACCTGGGGACGATGTTCCTGCACTGACAACTAAGTGCTGATTGGAATTGGAAGGGGATGCCTCCTGATCTTCATTCAATAGGGAATTAGAGGAAGTCGTGGGGTGATGAAAGTGTTTATTGTTTGCCATCAAAAACGAGTTATTATTTGACAGAGATAAGCCTTCGATCCCGTTGTTGCTTCCACCTCCTCCATGCATCATACTGCTATTGCTGTTCGACACTGGTGGGATTCCCATTGACGGGGAGGATGACTGATGCTGATGATGGATGTGATTGTGCAAATGGGATGATGATGACGTGCCGGGGTGTTGGAGCTGGGGCGACGGACGACCCATAGACCCATCCATTACACCTCCATAATCCCCACCGACTGGCCCACCCCCGTTATTCCCACTCACAAGCATCCCATCATTTTGCTCAGGGAAGAGAAAGGAACGTACTGGAAGATTTCCGTAATGTGATGTATTCCCTACACCTGCTAACCCACCATTGAGTTGAGGTTTTACAAAATGAACAAAAAACAAATAGCAAAACAACGAATTGCAAATACATTCAACTAACTCAACAACAACAACAACAATAACAAAAGGGACAACACAAAAATTGCAAAAGCAGTGTACACAAGGTCAGCTGCAATAATACTGTGTCACTCTTCTAATGATTCGACTCGTTTCTCTACATTCAAACACAAACTACAAAAAAGGGACGAGACGAAGGAACGACAAAGTGCAGACACTGGTGGACAAGGTCACTCACTCTACATAGTAAATACTGTTTCTACTCTTCCGTCGTCCAGATTATGTAGGAATATAATGTCTACTGACGGACTGCTATCTAGCTACGTATTACTTGAATTACAATTTACAGTCCACCTTGTTTGGTGTACTTACCGTAGGTGCCGGTGTGAGAATTACTTGGAGCAGTTGACAAGTAGTCAGGTCTAGGAGACACTCCAGCCTCGAGCTCTTCGTAGCCAGGAGCCGGCACATAGCCCCCTGCTTGTCTCAGGTATTCTGTGAAATCCCACACAAGTACAAAATTAGACTAGAAAATTCAATTTCGCGTCAATTCGTGACTACCACATAGCATCTAATCGTAAGCAAAGCAAAATAATATTAATAATGATAATGGGAGTAGGTAATAATAATTATATGCAATGGAACATGTCACATTATATATTGACAATGATTCACAGCCGGAAAGTCGGAAAACACGATTTTTTTTTGGGCCGAAAGTTTGCAAATCACTCCGTTCCTTCAATTCACTAGATCATTGGCTTGTTATTGGCTACCTGTATTTTTGGCAGATCGAGGTGTCACAGGAGGAAGACTAGGTGAGTTGGATCTATCCGAAGGAGACTGAGGACTGGGTGCACCATGTTCCACGAAACCACTGTGATGATGATAGTTGGGATGGTAGCTACCTCCACGAATACCACCCCCGCCCTCCATTCCCATTTGATCCCCATACTCGGGATATTGTTCGTAATCTCCATACGCTGAGTAGTCACCTCCATGATGACTTACATACTGGCGTTCTACGTACGTACGTGTGATTGAAAACACAGTTCCAAATGCACAACAAAAGCACGAATCACAAAAAAAGAAAAGAAAAACAAACAAAAACGAAATGAAAACTAAGATACAGTGCAAACAAAAAAAACACTATCAAATCAATACGACGACGACACTTACAAAATTAAAAAATTAACCAACAGCGCATCACTGCAAACAAGAATTACGGGAATATTGTATCTTACCTGCGGGATCCGGTGGCACGCCTCTTGTGGCGTACACGTAAGCGTCCTGTACCATGGATGGGTCATATTGGGCGTGTTCGGTGGGTGGGTTTGTGGGAGGAGGAAAATGAGTGCGTGGATTGGTCCCATATGCCGCTGCCCCAGCGGGGACATAGTCGGGACCAGGTACAGTCACTTGATTTGGTCGAGGTACTCCGCTGTAGTCCATTGGCTGACCATCAGGGCCCATCTGCAACAAATGATGCTGGTGGTGGGTATCCGTGTTGGCGGCTCCGCCTCGTTCCCCTACTGATGACTCAACTATAATTGGTGAAGCTGTCGCGGCAGTCACTGCAACTCCCTGACCTCGCTTTTGAATCGTAGTTGTCGTTCGATGAACAGCTGTCGACGAGGAAGTGATTGTCGTTGTGGTCAGCTGCTGCTGTTTAGACACACGTCCCAAACTGGCAGTGTTTGAAATTCCACCTCCTCCACCAGCAGCTCCTCGTGCCTCGTCAAAGGGTAGAAATGATGGGAGTACAACCCGGTCTCCAGTCTGATGCTCCTCTGGCGGCCGATTGTTCACCAGAGAGTTGGAACGTGAGTGAAGAGTTAGAGATCCGTTGGAGCCGACAGGGCCAACACCTCGTGATAATGACAGGCCTGATCTACCTGTTGTGTGAAATCCATTTACGATCCCTTTCCCTCTAAAACAATGGCAATATAGATACACAATATTCCAATTATTATGATTTCCTCTTTGAATAACAAACTTATTAACATAGCTTGGCACTCCACAGAAAGTTCAACTCGACTCACATTAGTCTCAACTCAACAGAACGTTTTAAATTACTACCAGACCATATAATATTTAATATCAATAATATCGTATTATTATGATTATTATTATTATTATGTCATTAATTTGACAAGGAAAACTATACAAAACACACCAGACTCAGGACTTCTTTGAGAAATACAGAGATATCGAGCGAGAGTGAATAAAATGGCACGTAAAAATGATATGTGTATACTATATATTTTATAACATAATTTTAGCTACAAACCATAATAATTTCTTGTAACGATGTAATTACCAATTTAATAAGTATAACTCAACATTCTATTATTATTATTATTAATACTCTAGATTTAAACTCAAAATTTAGTCACAGCCGACCAGTCAGCAGTCACTAACAATAAATATCTAAAATAATGTTCTAAAGCAAGGCGCACACGAATAATTACTTAAGTAACAATAACAGACAGACAGGTGGAGATGACAGACAGACACACAGACACACACAGACAGACAGAAAGAGGGATAGTGAGAGAAGAGCTTTAGTTATTACATACTAGGGCTACTAATCAAATAATGCACCTTTTCAGAGGCATGTCAAAATATGAAGATCATGATGATCAAGGAGAAATACAGGTAAAAAAATATTACGCTACAGCTATACGTCATACGCACAGTGACAGGCAGAGAGGTGCTACACAAGAAGATTTAATTTAATTGTTAGTGGTAGTAGTAGCTGTTAGTAGTTTCACATAGCGAATATAGAGTGGTTTTTGGTAATTTTTGTAAGGAATGAAGTGAACCTGTGTGAAGTGACTTCGGTTCGTGTGACAACCCGCTCTTGTCTCTGTTCTGTAACCTGTCTACTTACGACACTGTCATCATCATCATCATCATCATCGTAATCATCATCAGCGTGTCAATGAATGTCAGCGTCGGTTTTTGGTTGGGTTGTTGGTTGATTGTTGATGGTGGTGGTGATTGATTGCATGAGAGTCGTGGTGTATGTTTTTGAGGAGGGAGGATATATCGTGTCGTGTTTTATATTTTGTGTTTTGTAACCGGTGTTGAGCGGATTGAATGGGATAAAAAGACATACAATTCAATGGTTAGTATATAAATTTGAGTGGAGCAATAACAATCAAAATATTCAAAAATCATCAACAATTGACAATTATGTATAATAATACATTCAAGAATCTTTTATAGGTTTAAGTTTAACACTCAATCGAGTAGCGTAAGAAAAATAAATTTAAACAAGATTGAATTAAACTTGAAAAAATTATAGCAAAATTAAACGACGTCACACGAACACCTCGTTTAAACGAAAATATAAATAAACGCGACAAGGCTAATTAAAAGTTTGAAGAGTAAAACTGGGAAAGAGGAACTGAATTTAATAACCATTGACCCTCATGCATGAACTCAATATAATAAAATGTCGCAAACAATCATACAAGAACACACTCATCACGCACCAAAAAAAACCAAGCGAAGAGGAGTAATATTTTTTTGTTTTGGAGGAATTTGGAATTTTACTACAGGATAGTTTTTTTTTGCGGCACCCCGTTGCAGACGACATCGCAAAAAAGGGCGAGTAGTTGATCGCTTTATATATTCTCCGTCGCGTCGTCGCCTGCAACCTGGAGTCACCCGCCCGATAAGCTGTCCAAAAACACACTTACACACAATTATCAAGGATTGTACCAGCCCCTGAAGCAGTTCCATTTAGCGAAGCACATGAGGAGGGAGCAGGACTCTCACTTCGAGATGCACTGTTCATGTTCATCCTGACTGAAGGCGTCTCTAGATAACTTTTGTCTACCTTGTATTTAACAAACATTCTCTTTAATTTTGCTTTTTATCCTTTAAATTTGTATTCATACCAATATATTTTCCAAGCACAATAAAAAACAAAATTAAACTGTCCAAGTGTAAATCTCTTAATAAACCAAAAATAATGTGTACAACTGTTGCATTAGTTGTATTGTTAGTCTTGACGTGACTCAAAAGACTGACAAAATGGTTACACTGCGTGTATATAACAACGAAAGGAAGAGTTTTGTTAAAACACTAAAAAAATAAAGAAGTCTTTATAGCTAACGACTTGTCAACATTCAACTAACGACTTTTCCTTTTTGACTACTCATCAAAACCGGAACTTACAAACTATTGAACTTAAAAATATATTATATATCTATATCATCGACTAACTATAAATTGTTAGCAGCGGAAAGCAAAACCAGCAAACTTTCCTGTTAGCTAATTCGGCTCACGCCACGCTCACGCCTCTCTTATTACTTAATATTATACAACAAACACAAAAAAAAATATTATATATGACAAATCGATGACTTCACTTACCAAAAAAAAAAGTAATCACCAAAACTCTTGACGCACACACGCCCCTCACCTCTCTCTAGTCAGTTGTATTGTAGATAATAAGAATATTATTTAATTATGTATTATATGACGGAATGTTTGAAGCTTTTGTGATTTATTTCAATTTCTCTCCAGTTTTTGTCAGAGTTGTCCAAATCTACTGTTGTCTCCACGACGAGGATTTCCACAAATGTGAGGTGACATGCAGCCTTGATGAAGTCTTTTTGTTTTAGTGATTAGTAACTCGTATGGCTTGGCTGCTGACAAAATGTCATATAGGTACCTAATTAATTAACAGTTTTCATCCGCCCCACTAAAGCTGCTCCTATTGCACTACACCAAAACTCTAACTAAACTCTAATAACTAGTCCTTTTGTGGACACGTTTTTTTTGTTCGTTTGTTTGTGTAACAAGTCAAACATTCAACCCAAATATAAAAAAAATCCGGACCTCGTTGCGTGGCTGGTGCTACTTTCTCTCCCGGAAACACAAGCAAGTTTTAATTCCGCTGCTGTTGCTGTGGTGGTGTGGTCGTCATTCGTGGTGTCGCGTCGTGTCACCGATCATGCATCCGTCGACAGATGACTAATATGATTACCATGTCAACAAGATTATTCCTTATCATCCTGTTCATAGTATTGTGTATATCTCGGACTGATTATGTCATCACATGATCACACAAAACTCTCTCAAAACAACTGACTCTCTCGAGTGTCATCATCACCACCGTCACACACACACAAACATGAAATAATGTTTCCTCAAAATGTCTCTTTTCACTTTTTTTTAGTTTTTTTCAACCTTCAATCTTGTTTACATTATTTGACACACACACACAACCACTCTCTCTCTCTCGGGTTTGCATATCATTGCAATTGCTAATTCAACATGTTCCAAAGACCAAAAAAACGTGAGGTTGTCCACGACTCCAACTCGAATCTGTTTTTGACAAATCATTTATTTAATACCATCATATCGCTTCCTCCTTCCTCTGGCAAACAAATCATCAGTGCACTGTTATAACAAGATTTATCAAACTGACCTCTGACCTGACTATATAAATATTTAGTATAAAAAACAACAACAAAAAGTGTCTCCAAAAAAAAACTGTAGACCAGTAAAACCAACACGAATTCTGATTATTATTATTATTTACTATATATCCATCCAATATATCTTTTTTGTCAATAGTTTTCTCTCTCTCTCTCTATTTTTTTCTTTTTTCTTTTTGACAAGCCCTGGCTGCTCCTCCGCTTTAACAACTAGCTACAAAAAATTATAATATGATTAGACTGGCACTACTACCACCACACATTCAACATTCAACAACACCACCAAAAGAGATGACGAAAACACTATTGAGTAGTGAGTAGTTTAAGAGAGGACTACTACTACTAATAATAATAATATGTATGTGGAATACTGTGTGGAACACACTAATAATAATAGTGTTGTTGTTGGTAATAATAATATTGGAGTGGTTGTTGGTTGGTAGTGTTGCAGAAGAGGAGCTGCTCCTGCTCTTGCTGGTGTTTTACTTTAGTAGTAGTAGTAGTAGTAGTAGTAATACACGAACGAACGAAAGGAACACCATCCATACCACAGAGATTATTATTAAAAAAATATACTACAAAAAATATATATAAGTATATATTTTATTTTACATATATATATATACCTCTCGCACTCGTCGTCGCGTATTTGGGAAATATATATAGAGAGCCGTCGTCGTCGCCGTGTATTATGTGTACACACAACTTTTTTTTGTGGAATATATACATATGTATATGCAAGAAGTTTCTCAAGTATCAAGTATTTCTCTAGGTTCCCTTTTTCTCACACACACATGAAAAAAAGCCACTTATTATGTACTTTGTATATATCCGTATTATTATAGAGGACTCATTCGTTCCTCTTCTTTTTCCAAAAAAGCATTCACGAAATCACAAAATCCAACATGCATTCATCCACCTCCTTGAAATATACAACAAATGGTAAGTTTGCTTGGTTGTTTCCTATATTACTACTCCATATACTACTACTACCTACATGATGATGATAATACGGTTGGATTTAGGATAATGTTCACTCTAGTTGTACTTATAGGACACACGACGACATACGAATATATATATATATATATATTATTTCCTTTAGATAAATAGTGAGCTTGAGCAGAGAAGCACAAAAGGAGGCTTATAGGAGGATATATTGAACAAGTTAAAGTTGGCAGGGAGGAGGCAGTATAGTAGTAGTAGTTCTCTGTATGTTCTCTTGCGTATGTGTTGTAGCTGTGATTATAGGAATAGGATGACGATGATGTGTTGCATGTTGAGTTTGCTTGGGTTGTTGTGAGAAGGAGAACCGAAAGAAGAAGAAAAAAACTATGTACCAGTGAGTGAATTTTTATAGTAGTACAGAGAGTTTCATGTTTTTGAGGAAGAGGCGAGAGGAGCAGGAGCAGCAGAGTATTGTATATATTATATTATTATGCTTCTTCTTTTCAATAAAACTATGAAGTAGCTGTGATATCATATACTTATAAATGATGACCGATCATGGTGGTGGTGGTGGTGATGTCAAAATGGTAATGGCAATGCAATGGTGAGCCTACTATGTACTACCTACTTACAACATTTGCACGTTTTTCTGTTGCTGTTGGTGTGCGGGATATACGCAGGATGATAC
>JAANSN010004585.1:0-14633 GCA_036850665.1 Dicranocentrus wangi | reverse complement strand
CGTACACGTGAGGATCCAGATTAATTATTTCAAACACTTGCCCTGAACTGGATTTCTGGAAATCGTTGGGCAAATGATATATGACGGAATGAGGTGGTTAATTATAGAGTTTGATATGCACAGACAACTAGGTATTTTGTTTCGCCCCATGCACTTTAAGGAAAACTAGTTTCCAAATACAAAGTTTATTGTAGCGGTGTATAGCTCAATTCTCTCCCATGCAAGCGTTTAAAAGTGGACATAACGAAAGTAAAGTTAGACGTTCGCTCCGATATTATAAATTAAATAAAAGTATTTAAAAGGTAAATTTATAATCACAATTATCTTATGAATAAGGAGGAACAATAAATAACAAATGAACTAGAATTCGCCCTATTATTACTATACAAATACCACATGAGGCTATCAGGCAATTCTCGTATCACCTGCATAATTTGCATTAAATGACAATTCCCTGTTGAATTATACATGTAAATTAAAGAAATTTATTTAATAACCGCAGCTTGCGTAACGATTGACTCATTTCATTCAACCTCTTTACGGAAAACATATGGATCTTCATTTCATTAGAGGAATGCATATAAAATGCCCAGAAATATCAGCCCCATTAATTTTTGTGTAATGAGTAAAAGAAGAATACGAATGAGTTATGCCTTTTGACTCATTCATGATATACCTGTATATTTTCCAGAGATGTGATTCGAATTTTATGTTGCAACTACTGCAAGAGTAACAACAACAAAGGAAGCATTCATTTCATGTGTGATCTCTCAACCATGCATGCGTTCATTTCAGGTTCACGGTTCGTACTACCACAAAACATGTGCGCAACTGAAATCCGTGTTCTGAAATGATTTCTCTCTCTCTTGAACAGCAGGTGCTATCATCTTATGATCGCGGCCCAGTTGGTTTAAGTGGTACAAAGATTCGAGAATATTTCCCTAATTTTCCTAATCAAAGGTGAATGGGGATGGCGCATTAAGTCACTAATGGTTTTCAGCGTTTGAGATTGATCAAGTCAAGGTGCGGAAGACAACAACTCTGGAGTTTTAATGATTCCAATAAAATCGGAGATGGAGGTGCTACCCTATAAAGATCCAGGAAGCTCTCTCTCTCTCATTCTCTCTCTCTCTACACTCTCCAATATTTGGAACCAGCTTGGAAGACGCGTATAAAAGGGATGAGGCAAAACCAAGAAGTTAGTCAGAGTGAATTGAATCTTTTTGAGGATTAAATAATGGCGACCGCGATCCATGTTGTGCTAGCTGGGCTTCTCCTAGTGGCAGTGGTATCCCGTAAGTCGTATATATTTTGAAGCAAAAATTAATTTCCAAACGGGTATTTGAAGAATGGAGATATTTGGATAATTATATTGTGGATTGAAAAATTATAGTTGGAGTGGAGGTTCAAAGGCCAACATGCTCCTACCTGAATTGGTACCCTGAAGGACAATACACTTGTCAAGATTTTGGAAAAGTGGAAAGCGTCCGAAACGCGCGAGGGGGACTGGAATTGAGATCCTGCTGCAGTTTCGGAGACTACAAAGGATGTAAGTAAGCCCATATAATTCACCTTATCTCGCTTAAAGTGAAAAATGCATTGCTAATAATATTTTACCCGTTTAAATTGTAGTGCAACAAGACAGACAGAGCGTCATTTATAGTTGCTTCAACAGCACCTGCGTGGAAAAGGGAACTAGGGGATCTTGTGTCCAACTAGAAACGGTGTTTATCGACGGATCCGAACTCGAGTATGAGCCTGGTGGGCTACCTCAAACCTGCACCATGGACAATGGGCGTCAAGGAGAGTTTTCCCGGTGCTGTGCAAAGTCATGCACCGAAACGACCTGGACTCGCGAAGGACAATACACTTGTAAGGATTTTGCAGGTGTTCCCTGGGAAAGTGTGCGAATGACAAGAGGGGACGGAATGGAAATGAGAATATGTTGCAGTGCCGGCGATTACGCAGGAGGTATTTGCATGAATGATTTTTCCCAAAATCAAAACGTAATTCCTCAATTAACTTTTATTCCGCGTAAATGACAGTACAACAAAGCAGACAGAAGTTCAACAAAGACACCTGTTACAACAGCAGATGTATGGAGAAGGGAGCTCCCTTGTGTGCAAAATCCGTGTTTATCGATGGAGCCAAGGTTGAGTACGAGGAAGCCCTTCGGAGCGCCTGCAACCTGAATGATGGTCGTGAAGGGGAGTTTGCCCAATGCTGTGCGAAAAACTCGACAGAGGGTTTACTAGCTGTGACCATGGCCGCAGAGAAACACGAGTTTCCCCATCAGGTCGCGTTGGACATGGGCTGCGGGGGAACAGTTTACAACGAGTGGCACATTTTGACCGCCTCCCACTGCGTGATTGACCAAAAAACTGGGGAACCCAAAGACGCAAAAGACATCACCGTCACGTTTGCCACCAACATTGGCGGTCATTACCACGGGACGGTTAATGCCAAAAAGGAAAATCAATACGAGGTGGAAAAGGTGATTTATCACGAGGATTACAGTAAGTTGAAGGGGAAGACCAACGCGAATTATTTTAACGACATTGCCCTGCTGAGACTCAAGAAACGGGTTCCATTTGGGCCGAACGTGAAAGCGTTGAGAATCGCCCCACAGGGATTTCAACCGTTGGAATATGCCGACCAAACTGTAATCGTTGGATGGGGCAGGACCGACATGAATGTGCAGTCGAAGCACTTGCAAAAAGCAAGTATTGCTCTTCGCTCGGACGAAAAGTGCTTTAGAAACGGAGGGCCGTGGCCGTGGGGAATTCAGTATCAGGATCAGTATCTCTGCGTTGGAGGCATTATGGACATGACGTATAGTCCATGTAAGATTCCTGGGAATTTTTTTAACTTATTACTTGTTGAATTCTAATTTTTGGATTTAATTCTAATTTGAATTGAAATTGTAGCTTCGGCTGACGGAGACTCTGGTGGTCCAGCAATATGTCGCGGTCCGGACGGCAATGCTGTCCTCTGGTAAGGCAGTATTTTATGTTATATAAATTTCAAAATTTATAAAAATATATAATTGATTGAATAAAATTCAAATTCAAAGCGGGATAACTTCGTTCGGAGCGGACTCAGAGGCTTGTGTACGCAACACTGATTATGTTAGTTGCTTACCAAGCGTTTATGCTGAGGTGGCACACTTCCGGAACTGGACTGAGACAAACGGAGGCTCACAGGACCAGCTGCCAGAAGAGTACTTTTTCAAAGCACCATTGTACGGAGGGAAGATTGACGACAAGAGCAAATATCAACACCAGGTGCGCATCAAGTCTGCAAGTGGAAAGCCCTGTGGAGGTACTCTTATTTCCAGTGACACAGTGCTCACCGCTGCCCAATGTGTTGTTCATGGGGATGGCTCTAGAAGAACCCTTCCTGGCCTCCAAGTCACCTCCAGAATGGGACAGAGTGCTGGTGTCTTGAAGGCAACGCCAATGTACGGATTTAGACGGGATGGAGATCCAGTGGATCCCTCCAAACAAGGGAAACCAGGAAAGTATTGGAGGGTGACGATGGCAGACAATTATCATACAAATGACCTCGCCGTAGTGAAATTGGACCGGAATGTCATCTCAGGAAATGAGGTAGCCGAGTTGCCGGACAAAAGTCCGACCGGCACCGCAATGGAAGTGGCATATCCAAGAGACACCAAGTTTGGAGGGGAGATGAGGGAAAGGTCATTCAAAATTCTGACTCGAGACGAGTGTCAAAATAGGTTGAAATGGCTGTCCAGATTGGGACTGGAGGCGAAGGACTTGCAGATCGAGGACAATGTTTTTTGTGGGGTTGAAACGTACTCTGGAGGATCCACGTGCGATAGGGAATTGGGTGGAGGGCTAATTTGCAAGGGACCCGGAGGCAAGGATGTTCTGTGTGGGGTGCAAATATTCCGTCTTTGTGAGTCCACAATCCCTAATGTATTCACTGATGTTTCCAAAGCAAAAGGTTGGATTCAAAATAATATGTAACTAAAGAAGAATGTGAAACCAATTTATGAAAAAAATCAGTTTATTTGAATGTTGTTTTCGTTTTCGTTTTGTACTTCAATGATCGGTATCCGATGACTATAACTAATTGGAAGATAAATATATGTAATGTAATATATACAAATTCGAATGTATACTAAATGTATTCTATATTTCAAACAATATTAGTGAGGATTAACTTTTAATTTTTGTGTCTATATTATAGTGCAATGAAAAACAGATACCCGAATTCCGAAATAAACTAATGCACATATATTCAGTCCGACAGGAATTCATACATCGTAACCCATAATCATTATATCTCAAACCAACTAACTACTGCTTTCGTCAATGATTTTTGTGAGTTTCACTATTTTTTTTATGTAAGTAGAGTGTACTTTTGTTGGTCATTCATGACATAATTATTCGTGAAATCATCATGGAATTCGAAAGAGGAGATTGAACTGCATTGTGTGGTTTCTTTTCCTCATTTGGCTCCGGGCTCGAACCAGCTCCTATTACTGGCTATTACAAAAAGAGCAGGCGACAAAACTGTTGAGGCATGCAAGGTACATGTAGGTAAATATCTGGGGGTCGGGTGGATGTAGATGTATGTAATGTATTAATTCCAATGAGCGAGATGTGTAGCTGTAATAGAATTTGAGATATTTATGTTCAGTCCGATGCTACTTTGTTATACAAACAACGAATGGGGTTGACGAATTCCCGTTTGAGTTTGTCAGGATAATTATGTGAAATCTATCATCTGGCATCCTAAAGTTGGTCATGTTACGTTTTCGGTTCAGGACATTTTTTGGAACCCAGCTTCATCCTAGAGCTTTCAGAGACTCATATGGAACTTGCTGAGTTCATTAATGCAGTTATAGGTAAATATGTATTATGTATATCACGGAGAATGAATTTCTTTCTATTCATCATTCTGAATCATTCATGTATGCACGCTATTATGTAGCAGTGTAGCACACGCTTAGTATCCCGTTATATATTCAAATCCCAAACTGTTGTGGGAATATTTCAGGTTCATATTCGTCATAAAAGCGTATGGGTGAAAATAGTACGCACAGTAGGCAGTGGACTATTTATTCATTGTCATTATTTCAACATACTGTGTAGACTATAAAACCAAGGAATATGTACCATTCAAGATGCTGAGAAATTAGTGTTCCAAAGTGTCGACAAAGCCAATTGAATGTATAATGTATAATTGCCACTTTAGTGCAGCAGCCAAAACTGCAAACTTGCATAAAGGAAAGAAAATGACGAGCCAGGGAGGAAGCAACGTTGCATTTCATCTGTACGACACTTACTTGTCCAACTATAAATAAAATGCTGAATTCACAAAGTTCCCACGCGGATGCTTTCCTCAAAAATTGAAAAAAATGTCGAAATGTACAGAAAAATAAAACGAAATAGTTGAGTGAAATTGGATAGTTTCACTATCCACTATTATGTAAATGCTGACAGAGAGGAAATTGCGGACCAGTCGCGTTCTGGAATGAGCATGAAGGAGAATGAAGGAGAATGAAGGAGTATGAAACAGTATGAACGACTGACGTTTTGCAAAATTTGACACACATGTCAGATGTATGTCGTTGTCGTATGTATAAATAATTAGGTAGAATCTGCTGCACCATTTGCGCAAATGTCTGAAATGCTCTCGCTACTGCTGGAACAGATCCTTCTCTTCTCCAGCTCGTGTATGTCACAGAGGAAACTCACGCTCAGATTAGCAACCTGTCTCGCCTTACCCCACAGACATTACAGGTTTGTTTTTTGAGACGTTTCGTTGAATCGGAGCAATTGATGATGAAATATGGAATATGGAATACATTTCTATTCCTGTTTCGTGACAACTTTAGAATATTGACGAAAAATGAGAAATGGAAATATGCAAAGAGTGAAATCTACAGCTCAAGTGTGGCCAAGGAGGTCCACCGAAGAGAATACAAATGGAAAGAAAAAGGGATTGAAAGCTTTAATAAAGTCGTGTCGAAAACAACATTCTCAACTCGGTTGCTTGCCGCAAACAGCGTCTTCAAGCGTTTTCGAAGACAACAGGGACCTGAAAGTAAGGGTCAAGTACCGTCAAATGCTGACCCAGGCCATCTACGGGGATGGGAATCTTCCCGAGGGCGCCCACGACCCGAACCTGCTTGCAGAAAAATTGGAGGAATGTATTTTTACAGAATTTAACAGCGTGGGAGTCAAGTACTCTAATCGAGTTCGCAGTCGGATTTTAAACCTGAAGAATACAAAGAATCCACTTCTCCGTGTCAACCTTTTAATTGGAAAAGTTAGTTCTGAGCAGCTCGCCAAAATGACGCATGAGCAGATGGCAAGTGAATGTGAAGAGTGGAATGCAGAACGAGAAAAACTACGCAAGGAAGTCCTATATCAAGCAGAAGTGAAAAGTAAGCAAGGAAATGGATTGCTGGAACCAGATCCCATCTTCCTGAGGGGAGTATTTTTGGGGTAATGCGATCACGCGAAACCCGAAGTTATCCCACAACCACAACCATGTAAATGAGAGTTAGAAAGGAGTTGAAGTCGTTACGCGACAAAATTCAACAGGTAGTGTTTGCTGAAACTCAAACAGAAATGTGAAAGAATGATCAGGACGTCTCCGATGTGGGACGTTAAGGATATTTGCTGATGCTGATAACAGTGATAACTATCACATCGAAAGCACCGAGGGACTCGTTGGAGGCTGTGTTAAAAAAACCGCACAATATATTTATTTAATTAACTAAACTGCTGTAACTATACTGTTAAGTGTTAAGTAAAAAAATATATATATATCTTATTGTGTCAACGTGCTATATGTACATGTACGCACTACCTATACTTAAGAATTATTGGCAAAGATTTTATTTACAATTATACCCGATCACTCCATTCTACTCTTGAATAAGATTGTCTTGGTACAAAATTCGACAAAATTAAGCTCCAAAAAGGAACCAAAATTTCAAAATACGAAACAGATTAGTTTTATTTATTGTGTGTACATAAGCCAACGCTCTGCAAGGAACTGAACATGAACTGGAGACATATTTTCATGTTACTAATGCTAGTAGGTACTTGTTTTATGCGTACATGCCTACGAATGCATAAACTTATAATATTATGCTGTTTGTAGTGAATCCTAATTGCAAGTAAAGTATTGTTTGCTGTATAATATGAATAATTTATATGATGTATTTTGCCGTTCAATAAAAAGCTTGTGAGCAGATTTTCCTACTAACAACGGAGATTTTTTTTGCCCGAGGCACTCTGATTCTCAGAAAGCAGGTGGGATGCCATTCGGTCTATTCGCATTCGGTGTAATGTATTCGCACTACAGATCAGTTTACGTTAGGGTAGGTATAGTATCATCACATCATCATAACATAGGTACCTACCTATATATTTACGTTAGGATTAGGCGGATGATTGACTATTCTCGGGACGGGATCATCATAGGGATTAAAAAATGAAATGACGTCTTTTGCACCATATATACTGCAAAAGTCAAAGACAATTTCGCACATGAATACTAATACACAACGCAGATGCTGTGTAGATTCAGAGTGAATATATGCCAGTTACTAAGCAAGTAATAGTACTAATACTAATCGTAAGCAAGAAATCTGTTCTCTGCGTCTGCGAGAGATTTCTAAACTTCATCAGAACAAATTGATGCTATTATTGTAGCCTTTGCGACTATATAGGAGATTGTGAACAATTTTTGGAGTTTAGAATTTAGATAACAATAATATCCACAGTAAAATATGAATCCAGAAAAGTGTCAATTCAAGTACAGAACCGGAGCTAGAATAATTGGAGCTATTCACTCCATTGTCGCTCTTGGAGGTTTACTTTTTGTTGGCCTCGTTGCTCTATCCCAATCCCAGTCCTATTTCGAATTTCTCAAATTCCCTTTCATACCGACTCAAGTGCCCGATGGTTTTTATTCGGTAGTAGGATGGTTATTGTTTGTTGACCTACTTCCAGCACTTGGACTGATTTTCGCTACATCACGCGTAATTAAACCTCAATATTCATTCATTCAGCTTCAATAGAGTCGCTTATTTCCACCCAGCTACAAATTAATTAATTTTGTTTTCTTGTGATTTCAGGATAGGAATCCTTCAACAGCACTAAAATTAATGAAACCGTATTAAGCATTCTGGATAGTTATGCCAGTGTTTGCCATAATGGGAGTTTTTGTGGCAACAACAGGACCAGACCGAAATTTCAAAATTTCCGTAGAATGTTTGCTTGCCATCATTGCTCTTATATTAGTTCTTGGCGGAGTCTCTTTTACCCCCGTTAATTATCACGGTTTCGAACTACGAAATCTTGTGGAGTATTTGGAAGGACCTCGAGCGGAGGGTTTGTCTTCCCCCTCGTCGGGTATAATGCTGCATGAATTAAAACAATGATTAGTACAGAGTATATATTGTATAGGTATTATGAAATTGAGGCAAAAAGGGTTATTAATGTAGTAAACTATTACAGGTCCGGCATCCGGAGTCAAAACATGCGAAGGGGATACTCCAAAGTGGAACTTCTGGAGCGTGGATTTTTTTCGGCGTCGATTTAAATAAATGCTGTGGTGAATTCTGTAAGACAAGTTGTTGTGTTGTGTTGTATAATTAATAAACAATAGATTTCGACACAAGATGTGACAATACCAAGAGCCGATATGCGATTTCTTTCCAGTGACAATATATACACACCCAAGGTAGCATTTCACAACAAAATTCACCTACACGATTTCGCAAAAATTCATCTCTAGACAATAAAATAAAATACCCCGGAAAAAATTGTAGAAAGCCCTGACCGGAAAATTCCGAATCATGACAAAAAATTACCGATTCTGCTGCTGGATTACGTAGCTTTCTTGGATTACTTTCTGGAATATTCTTAGCTATCTACCACAACAGTGGGGGCTCATCATCATAATATGTGCTTGCCACGGATCGGTGATGGTGATTGCTAATTGCTATCTAGTGACTTCACGAGTCGGTGCTTCAGATCCTCTTAAGCGTGACCGAAACCTTTTTATATTTTGTAAGAATTTATATTTGTAATAATATGTATATTTATTTAGGTATATCCATTAGGTATGTAGAGTTGGAAAACTGGATTTCGTTTTCCGCCTCCTTCATAATATGTATAGTGACTTCACGAGTCGGTGCTTCAGATCCTCTTAAGCGTGACCGAAACCTTTTTATATTTTGTAAGAATTTATATTTGTAATAATATGTATATTTATTTAGATATATCCATTAGGTATGTAGAGTTGGAAAACTGGATTTCGTTTTCCGCCTCCTTCATAATATGTATAAATAGCTAGGTAGATTAACAAGCTGGACAAAAGTATGGCAAGGTCAAGTCTGGCACTAGTAGGACGCGCTTCTCTAACAGCTCCAGCATTTCACTGCTGAGGAATCTCAGGGTTAAGCTGTCCAAATTTCCTCAAAACAGAATCCATTTTTAAATTTCTAAGGCCGTTGCTTAATAGTTTTCGTTGAGCTAAAGTATTGAATGATGGAGTACGTTTCCATTCCCATTTCCTGACGATTAATGTAGACGATAAATGGAAAATGGAAATCCAAATGGAGTGAAATCTAATCTCAAATATTATGGCCAAGGAGGTCTACCGAATATAATACAAAGGGGAAGAAGAAGGGAATGAAATTGAAAGTTCCAACTNACAAAGGGGAAGAAGAAGGGAATGAAATTGAAAGTTCCAACTGCGTCGATTACCGCCAACGACACCTGCGAGGGTTCCTGAAACCAATATGGACCTGAAATTTAGGGTCAAGTACCGTCAAATGCTGACCCGGGCAATCTACGCGGATGGGTAACTTCCCAAGGGTCCCCTCCGCGATCCGTAGCTGCTTTCAGAAAAATTGGAGGAATGCGTCTTTAGAGAATTTAACAGCACGACCGGGAGTCACTCACTCTAATCGAATTAGTAGGCGCATTTTAAATCTGATGAATACAAACAATCCCGTTCTCAGTTTCAACGTCTTAATTGGGAAAATTAGCTCTGAACAACTCGCCAAAATGACTCACATGAGCAAAATGGCAAGTGAAGAGTTGAAGTCAGAACGAGTAAAACTACGCAAGGAAGTCTTACGCCGGGTCCGGGTGAAAACTGAAAAGTAGGTTGCAAGAACTTAACCCGTCTATCTGCCTGAGGGGACTGTGTTTGAACTAACACGATGACGTCGAGGATGTATGGTGTATGATACTAGCTATGACTATGAGTATGAAAGACAAAAGTGTGGAAAGCAGGGAAACAATGAAGAAAGGAATGGAGTTACAGAAGTCGTTACGCGACAAAATTTAACAGGAAATCAATTCTGAAACCCAGACCCAATGTGGGACGTAAAGGATATTTGTTAATGCTGATAATTATCAAACTGAATAATTGTAGAAGTTGTTGTACGCTATGTGATGTGTACAATATATACTCCTCTGCTATAACTGTTGTTGTGAACACAGTACTTATCGGTAGTAATAAATTTTTGTACCTCTTGGGTTATGGTACTAATAAACCTATATACCGGCTTAAAACTTTAATTACAAAACACTTCATTCTATTTTTACACAACCTAGTCGTTGTATTTTCATGCAAGAATTAGCTTCGCAAAATAAAAAAGTCGTAACACGAAACAGGTTTGGTTCCAGTGTGCAATCTAAAAAAACCAATGCAGCAACGAACTGAACATGGAAGACTTTTTTTCATATTCCTTTAAAACTTTTCTTGTGTGACTACCGATCTGTTTTGTACGAATCCGTAATGAGTTTTTCGCGATTTCTTTGTGTAGTGAATCGTATTTGCAAATAAAGGATTGTTGCTTGTATGCTACATTTTTGTCCGTGCAACAAATCTTGTGAGCCGATTTACCTTACTCATAAAGAGATTTTTATTTTCTGTGTGCCCGAGGCAGTCGCTTCCAGAAAGAGCATTGAGGTGTTCCACATACGGCGTACATAGTGCATTACAGAAGCACCATTCTATGTCTATGTATTCGCTTCGGATTCACAATATCAATATGCAGGTTTGCTATGCTATCTTGGAATCACCATAACATTTTTTGCACAATAAACCCCAAGTCAGCATACGTTAAAAGTTCCACTCCACATGCACATAGATACCAACCAACTCATACAGTGAAGTTACATGTAACTAGCTGGATTGGATGCAGATTTAGTATGATTATGCGAGTTACCAAGCAAGACCTATGACCTGCTTTGCTTCTGCTTGGGATTCCTATCCAAACTTCTTCAGAAGAAATTCACGTTATTTGTGGCATTTATTGTTACTATATAGGGGATTGTGATCAATTTTCGATTTTCGGTTTTACTTTTCCGTTAAAATTTCCACTGTACAAAGTATAAAATGAATCCAGAAAAGTGTCAATTCAAGTACAGGATCGGAGCTAGAATAATTGGATTTATTCACTCCATCGTCGCTCTCGCAGGTTTAATTTATGTTGGAGTAGCTCTGTCCCAACATTATTTTGAATCTGTGAAAATCCCTTTCATGCAGATTCAATTACCGGATGGTTGGACAATCCGCGGTGCTTACACGGGAATAGTGTTGTTTTTATTATTTGACCTTTTATCAGCACTTGGAGTGATTTGTGGAACATCACACGTAATTAAAGTTTTAAATATTATTTGGTTTTAAGAGTCACTACTTCCATGCAGCTAAAATTTAATCTAAAAATTTTTTGTTCTGTAATTTCAGAATAGGAATCCTTCAATTGCACTAAAATTAATAAAGCCATATTTAGCATTCTGGATTGTTATGCCAGTGTATGGCATTATCGGTGTTATTGTAGGAACAATAGGATCCGATCCAAATTTCCGCATTTCAGAATCCTTGCTTGTCATTGCCCTTATTTTAGTACTTGCCGGAGTCTCTGTTACCCCCGTTAATGGACACGGTTTCGAACTAAGAAATCTGGTGGAGTATTTGGAACCCCGTTCAGAAAGTTCGTCCTCCTCCTCAGGTATTGATAATGCTGATGAGCTATCGCAAATAATTCGCAAATCAAATTTATCTATAATGGATTGAATGTAAGAACTCATTTTTATTTATTTTGTCTTCAGGTACAGTTAGACGCGAAGAGGATATGCCAAAGTGGAATTTCTGGAGCGTCGATATTTTTGGCCGTCGACTTAGATAAATGATGAGTGAGAAAGTAGGGATGTGAATAATATGTTAATTTTTCTGGCAGAAAAAACATTTCATGTTGTAGACGTTAGGAGGTGGTGAGCGGGAGGGAGTGAGTTTCCGTATTTAGAAAGTAGTGTAGTTTAGTTAGTCAATATTTGAATAAATTCCCGTCGCAAGCCTTCCAGTTTGTAGCTGTGCATTGGTACAATAGGAATATCTACTATGCCTTTCACATGCCTACTCCTTTTGTGGGATTCTGTGTTAACTTTATTGTAGCTTCCACTGGTAGTAAGTAACAACACAAGAGCAAAGCCTTAAATATCACAATTTTATTACCAGTTTTGTAAAAAACAGAAGAAAATAATAAGGAATTAGTGAGCTGCATAATAAAGCTCATCCAGAAATCTCTTGATATTGCGCATTGCGCAACCTCAGATAAACATCACAAGCAAACAAGGAATCGAGTAAAAAACTAGAGTAGCCATCTCTGCGAACTTTACGTAGTTGGAAAATTGTGAGCACCTAGTTTGTAGCTACCGAAGTTGACTGGCTTTTTGTACGCCTTGCCGAACCTTAGTTGCACACAATTGACACAATACAGGATTGAAAGGAAAAATGGATGGAGATTTTTTTCTACCTTGCTAAATTAATTTTTAGATGATGAGCTGGAGTTATATATACGGGATGGAAAGGAGAGTCATAAAATCTCAACTTGGCTCATTTCAAGTTCTCATTCCGTGAGAACTCATGTTTGTTATACAATATGTTTATTAACTTTTGATGTACAAGACCTGAATTTGCTTGTATTAGCATAGGTAATATTATTTTTTAAGAATGCATGGATTTATTCAAACTAGCATTATAGCTTAGGTACGATGCTTTATGTAGGGTGAAAATCTAAGTACGCCATTGTAACAACGGTTTATAGCTAAAAAGAAACTGAAAGCAAATCCAATTACTTTATAAATATGATTAAAATTATGTTACATGAAAACTTTGTTTCTATTTTAAAGCATTGAAATTGTTCCAGCTAATATTTTTGACATCCCTGTTTCAATAATGTCATTTAACTAACTTGTGCTTTTTTGGAATGTGCTTTAACTCGTTAGTGACTTTTTCAGACACTTCATGTTTTCCAATATGTATAGCAATACCTCAAGTTTACACCACATACATTTCGAACACCCACATCTAGCATGCAGTTGTGTTTTGTATAATATTCTTGTGAGCATGCATGCACTAACCTTCACCACTCCTTTCATGAAAGCATGGAATTTGAAGTATTTAATCTAATTAGAGTAGGTGATATACATATATCTTTTATTTTTGGTAAGGTCGGTCGCCCAATTGGCCTTATATAGCGACTTAAGAATTTATCAGTGAGTGCATAGTAGAATAGTTACGAGTTATGCTATAGAGCTGTTAGTTATAGTACTTATAGTCTAATCTTCAATATTGTGTAACATTTAACAAACACCTAACAATAGTTAGTTTTAAAGAGAATTGTCAACTGTCGCGATTTAAATAATTTTTACAGTTCATATAATCTTACGTAACAAAATAATTGACGAAGAATTCTATATAGAAATAAAGTTATGGAAAGTAAAATAGAGCAAATAAATTAATTTAAACTGAGCCTTTAGATTCAGATTAAGAAATTCTTTTAGATTTTAGATTTATTTGGGTTGACATCCACTCTTTTTTAATACATGTGAACAGTATCGCTGGCATGTAATGCTCTATCGTGACGATCACCAGCGACACCACTGATACGCATCCCCAAGCCAGAAATACGGGAAATAATTTGGCAAGGTCAATGTAATTTGAATCATTTTCTTTCGGTATTTCGTAAGAAGACCGTGGTGACTTCTTTTCATAAACTAGTTTATTTGCCCGATCGCTCCTCTCATTCCAAATTTTGAGGAGACCACCCTACTTAATCCGGAGAATACTCTGTTGAATCCAGTATCGATAGTTGTGTGAAGACTCCAATAATACAACAGCAAATTCAACTTTTGCTGGCACACATGACATCCAATATTCCTCAGCCCGTGTTGCTCAAACAGAAGAAGCTTCTGTATTTCCTGTTTTCGAGCCTCCACAGATTGTTCAAATTGGAGGGAAGCAATGCTTCCCAGATTGGGGGAAGCATTTGTTAACTTTCCTTGAATGAAACTGCTATAGATTTTATGCAAATCTACAGAAATGTTAAAGTCGTTAAATGCTATTAAAACGTGGTGGATGGTATTCAGATCATGGTTGATCAACATGTGGTGCGATTCGAGTTGCGAAATACCTGAATGTTCCAAAGCTGCTTGAGACAAATTGCCTCAATTTTTAGTATGCCTCCGGAGCTTCTTGCATTGTAAGAACTGAAATTGAATTTAAAAACATTTAATTTCCTGTTTTAACAGCGAACAGTTGTGTGTGTAAAAATAAATAAA
>JAANSN010004584.1:0-14639 GCA_036850665.1 Dicranocentrus wangi | reverse complement strand
GTTGTGTTGCAAACTTGCCATGTTTTCAGCGCGGACATGTATTTAATGTGTGTATAGGGTTGACAGGGTTGTATAATTGGATGGTACTTACTATGTAGGTCATGTATTAGCAGATCATGTTGTGGGTTTCCGAAGGAATGTTTCAGCTATTTTTATTATGTGAGGAATTAAAATAGAACGCGGCGAACAGTAAAGAGCTCCTTTGTTCTCTTTGCTGGTTGCAAATCTTTCTTTGTACTGCATGATGCTGCTCGCAGTTTTGCACATTGTGTGCTGTGTAAGTATAATGTAGTGGGTCATAGTCATTCATGAAGCATGGGAATGCAATGGGATGGGATGCATGCATGATGCCTGGTCTAATGTCTAACTATCCTGTATGCATGCATGGTATCTTGCTAAAAAAGCATAATAAATAAATTTCTTAGTATATTACATAATATTTGTTTGAGTGAAATGGACTAATCGTGACAAGCTACAAAAGTCATAATTCAATCTTATGTCAGATTTTTATTTACATGTTTTTATGACGCTTGTGCGCAAACTTTGTCATTTATCGATTTTGGAAAAAATATTTTGAGAAAAGAAAATACCTAAACCTAACGACAAGTCAAAGTTTATATACATTATATAATTTGGTCGATTTCCCCAGGGGAAGTTGGTCCCCTCCATAATCATGCAGTTTTAGTGAATAACCTTGTGAATAGTAGGGATAGCGAGGAATAAAAAATCGTGACTTTTAATCCACCTTTAACTTCAGTCACCTTAGCAGTACAAAAATCATGGTCGTATAAAATGTTTCGCAATTTAGCCAACAATGTGCACCCTATTGGTAACAGCCAAGCAGCTATAATTTGAAATGCAGGAAAGGGTTTTGGACAGCCTTGGAGGCTCGATAATTGCACTAATCCGCAACCCCGGTTTGCTGTAATAGTTGTCGCTTTTGACGCACAAGCAGTACTTTTTTGGGTTGTTTGGATGCTCCTCCAGAGCATCCACATATACTTGGAGTGCACCCGGTTGATTCAACGCCCACGGGGTGGTGTCCACCGGTGGGCAGTTATTGGCTTGGGCGCACTCATCCCTCGACTCGTCGTAAATGTAGGGCTCGTGGTCCAAATCCTCGGCCAGGGGCCAGGTCCACGATCGGCAAATTTCTCCGCATTCCTCCGCCTCCTTCCCGTTTGGTAGTCGGATCATCCCGTCTGCCAGAATGTCCGGTTGAATGAAGCATTCGCACACTTTTTGGCGAGTACAATATGCGTTAGGATTGCGGCAAATCTTGGGACAAATGTCGAGTCCTTCTAGGCCGTCACAGTGAGTTAGTCCTGCAGCACTCACCTGAATTAATAAAACACTGTTTGATAAGTTGAGTTTTACCTGAGCAAAAAGAGGGATTTACTACTAGGTAATTAGTGTAAAAGGACTTACAGGTCTTACGCAACCACAAAACTTGGCTTTGGGTACGGACCAGTGGGGTGCCGGTATGTCCCTATAATTAAAATTAAGCAATAAAACACAATTTAAAAAATAGATGAGTAAATAAATCCCAAACTATCACGGAATTACGGCTTCTTAATGTTAGTCCCTATCATTAAGTATGCTCATTAGTCATTATATTATTAAGTTTGTTATTTTTACCACTTGACTTCTAATATTCTAGCATCATGTAAGTTTCTTCTGCAAATCACGTTACCTGCAACATGTACAATTATTATGTTAATATTTGTTAAATAATATATATGTATAACGTGTACCAATGATATAGACAGGCGCGGAAATGGAAATTAACATTTTCACATTAATTTCATCGTTTGTCGGATTTAATTGACTAATGAAAACCGGTATCTAATATGCATTCTATATTCTATATTCGGAACTCTACTTACAGTTTCTTTCTGCAGGATCCGTACGTGTACGAATGATAAGACAGGCGCGGAAATGGAAATTAACATTTTCACATTAATTCCATCGTTTGTCGGATTTAATTGACTAATGAAAACCGGTATCTAATATGCATTCTATATTCTATATTCGGAACTCTACTTACAGTTTCTTTCTGCAGGATCCGGTTTTCTCCCCAGACCACCCAGCATTTGATGCGTGTTACAGATGCAACCTCGTCTTGTTTTCACGTCACAGGTTGCCCCAACATGTCCACACATCCATTGGCACAGTTCATCAGTGCATGGGCGAAATTGGTCCATATCCGGCTCCTAAAATATCTTAAAAATTTGTGGAATTTTAAATTGACAATTTTTATATAAAACTTTTTTTTCACAAGCACACATCTATGGAAGTAAAAAAATGTTTCCGTACACTTCTCAAATTAACGCAGTGACAAAATTTCCCATCATACAAATACTGAAATCGGGATTTCCGATATACTCCGTTGAGAAAATCCAGCTCTGGCGAGTAGAATGGGTTCCACTCAACGACCCTTGGCATGAGTCCAAATCGCTTGCATGCGTCCACACAGGTGCTTTCCAATCTTGTTGGAAGTCTTGCCCATAAAAACTTTCCTATTAGAATGGTCGGTCTAGGACAAAGGCAAGCTCGGCGATGCTTGGGCTCACACTCGGCCATCATGTTCATCCCGCATCTCATCTTGCACTTGAGACCAGTGCACTCCTGGAAACCTTGGTTGTGTAAAATCTATATGGAATTTGCATAAAAAATGCTGATTTATATTTTTAGTATAGCGAAATAACGCCCAATTACTTGTTTTAAATACCTACACTCATCAACGAGGTGTTTTCCGCTTTTAGCTCTTCTCCACAAAGGCAATATTTGTCCCGAAACTCGTAGCTCTTGTTGGTGGAGGATGGGAGCACCATTTTGGTGTCATAAATCCTGGCCACGAATTCCGAGTGATATTCCTTGCACATGCTGCTACACTCTTGCTTATCCGTTTCCAGCTCGTGACGAATGTTTGGGAAGGTGTTGGCGAAAGCAGAAGGCCACTTGTCGCGGCAGAGGCACACCCCATTGAAGGCACACACGGCGGACTCCGACTGACAAATCGTTTTGCACAAATCCTTGATCGCAAACTCGTCACAAAGGGTTAGCCCCGTTGAAGTAATCTAAAAAAAATGTCACAAAAAAGATATTCATTCATCATTTTGTCTTTAATTTAAATTATTTCTTTTTAATTTACGCCATACTTACGTGATTAAGTAGGCAAATGCAGCTTTTGGATGCATCGCTCCTTTGCCATATCCTCGCATAGCTGTTCCGGATGTTGCACTGCAATGGAGCAGTTCCTCACTTCCGTGTCCTCCCGGTTCACCGGCGTCACCACCCCCTCCACATTAGAGGACATGAAGTTTTCCACGGCGCACATGCAGAGCTTTGGATTCTTTGTGTCACAGAATGCCTTTTTGGCGTTCTTTAGTCCGCAAATCTGGTAGCACTCGTTCAGCTCACAGGGCTCAAAGCCGTCGAGTTGGAGGAGAGGATTTTTCGTGTTTACATATCTTGCTACAAATTCTTCCTTTGCGTGATACAATTATAAAATCAAATAAATGTGTGGGGATTTTGCATTTAATTATTAATTTAATAATTAATTAAATTTAATTCTAATTAAAAGGCTATAAACTCTACACTTATAAATATGTTTCTTACTTACGTTTCCATTATTATTAATGCCTTCACTCCCTTCGCTGTTCACAGTCGCTATGTCATCAATTATAGCTTTTTCGGGATCCTCCTGAGTATCTGAAGTAGGCTCTGATGCTGATGTTTTTGCACACTCAACTAGGCAAAATGTGCCGAGTGACAAGGCAATAAGCACATGGGTAAAGTAGTACTTTGAACTTAAACCACACAACAACTTTAAAATATTATGCGTCATGTTGTTTCAGATAGCTCTATTTAAAGTTCTCGGTGGCGATGCTCATGGCTATTATATTCCATTTCTTGCTTAAATGCTTACTAAAATTAAATTCCCTTGATAGAGGTTAACAGGAAGTTAAATCCATAAAATGCAAACTCATTTTATAAAAATAATATGTATTACTTGATAATGGGTTATTTTTATGTCTCTTTGTTTGCAGTGAATCAACATTAATGTATTACGAAGTTATGAATTGGGATAATAGCATTTGTTACGTAGTTGTATGAAAACAAAGCAATTCAATGTCAATGATATGTTTTTTTTATTACACACCAACTTTCTTGACGTATCTCCGCTCATTTCTAATTATCTATTCTTATTTTATAATTAATTCAGCCGTTCATAATTTGGTAACATAAAAATGTTTTTGTTTCCGTTGTTGTGAGTGAATGAAGTTGATGTAGGTTGAGTTAGTGATTAAATTAATACTACTTACGATTAGTTGATCGGGAATTTCGGTTTTCAGAGGATTTGATAATATGATTCATTATTTTATGAATGACGTATAAAGACAAATGACAAACTGAAACCAAAACCAGCCCAACAAAAGAATACACCTTTATCCATTCACCAGTACGGGCAATGAGTAAACAGAGTAATGAATGGAAGGAAATGAAATTAATACTAAAACAGCCATTCATTGTGCATGCACTGCCACAATTTAAAAGTAGCATGCCAGCTCATTCTTAACACTAACAGATAATAATTTTGTTTCAACAATAATGAATTTTTTTCCATGTAAAAAAGCTGATAGCAAGTTTGGAGTTAATGGGTCAAAGTAAGTGTACTTGTGTCTCTTTGTTATTACATGTAATTTAAAACAAAAATGTGAAAAAAGGGAGCCACTTGAGAGAGAACGTGTCTGCTGCCCCTACGGAAGTCCAAGTAACAACGAACAACTACTCGCTGATGAGAAGCGAGGTTCATAAGAAAATCAAGATGATAAAAAAGGTAACTGACTGACGACGACAAACATAGTTGTTTTTTTTATGCAAGAGGACTTTTTTTTACGATTATTGGCGTTGCAGCAAAATGATTTCGGAGCAAGAAAAGGCTGAAAAATCGTGTTTGTGCTTAACAGGCATTTGTAGCGAAAGAGAGTCAATAAAATGACAGACTTTTATTATGAGTAATTAGTAGTATGTACAAGCAAAAAAATGCGTTGAGATGCTACATGAACTTAAAAACGTCATTGAGTAAATTACCTAAGGCCACCGTCCCTTCCTCTAGCAACATGCAGGGGTGTCTTTCTTTTCAAGCCAAAGCAGTTTTTTTATATGTATACTTCACTAAAGATAAGTGATCGGAAGGAAAAAAGGCGCAAGCAAGATGCTTTTCTATGCATGAAAGGGATAGATGGTCATAGTATGTTATTTATGTATTCTCATCTCATTCTCCAATACAGGTCATAATATAATTCTCTAGATTAGAGCTACGTACGACTATACGTACGACGCATTCTGGGGCTACGAGTAATTTTGATGTCAGGAGAAACCCTACGAAATTTTGTTGACAAGAAATGAAGCAAGCCGTTTTTTTAGATATATATATATATATTAATTATGAGGAACATGTATGCATCCAGTAAAGTGACAAGAGTGAATAATTACTAATTTCGGTGGGACATAATACCGACAAATTCCAAAACATTTGCTGCTCTCACCAAATACTTCACCGCATTTGCGAAACAAGTAATATTGGATATTAGCTATTATGTATTATGTTTACAACTAGAGGTTTAACTATAACTACCTATTTTAAAATAAGACAATTAGTTAAAGTAGTGTTGCAACAACGAACCATACCCCGCAGTCCTGAGAATATACCCCCTGCAATCCCGACTATAAACCTGAAAAGCAATTTAGAGTATTCCATCGTAAAGAGCAAAATTGCAAATGCTAGCCCATAGCCCAAAGGGATAAATACAACAACAATGTTGCTACTCAAGCTGGAGGGCTTGTACACTTCATCCACCTCCTCGGTCCGCTTCGCTCTCACTCGGGTCATGTGCTTCACAACGAAATCGTCAGTCCACGCCGCAATCCCCGACATGGCATATTCGCTTCAGCCTGGCTATCACCTCCGCCCTCATCCAATGCTGGAACCGGATCCCGAAGCTGAAGCTCAGACTTTCATCCTTCTTATTCCCAAGATACACGTGATCCGTGTAATTTTTCATTTTCAGATACGTCTCCCTCGCCACAATGTCCGGAAGGAGAACGGCAACCTTGTGACATGGCTTCAGGACCATCTCCACGCTCACATTTCCGAACCACAGGCTGTCAAACCAGTGGGGAATGAGTTTTGTCACGTTCAGGAGGCCAACAGCCTTTTCACTCAAATTTGACGGATTTGAGGTTAAGGCTAGAATGTCTATGGCAAAACGGTCCTCCGATTGGGCATAATACAACAACTCTGTCATGAAAATGGTTGAAATCTCGTGCCCACTAACATTCACCTCTCGATACTTTTTCACAATGCTGTAAAGCGTGATTCCAGCCCAGTGAGCGAAGTATTCGTCCGGAAAGCGGGTGGTTCCCCCGCGGTATATCGCTCTTGAATAAATGTCGAAACCATTTTGAACCAAAAGGTCCATTGTGTCAAACGGAATGGGTGGGATTGGGAGCGTGATTTTTGAAATGTTGTCATTCTTGTAGGCGTTGCTAATCACGAGCGCCATCAGGAGGAATGGTATTGTGGCCACCTTGACGGGTGTGGAAGTGCAGTATATTTTCCGGAAAATGGGATCCCCTTGTTCCACCAGGCCTTTCCAGTACATGGTCACTGCGTTTTGGAGATTGTGCCAATCCGAAATCGCCTTGTCAGCATGCTTCGGGTCCGACGAGTTTTTAAACCTAATTTCCAACTTAGTGAGGACGAAAGAGCTGCAGGATAAGGGCGAGAAAGCTGAGAATAATCCAAAGCCACACTTGCCACTCGAAAATGTTTGTCAAGTACTTCAACCCGAGAGACTCCATTTCCGGAGGACTGCAACTCACAAAGTGGAGGGCACTTGGGTGCATGTATTCCTCCGAGTGGTCATACTTTCCAGACGGGAATAACGTGACAAGGGGATAATCCATCAGATCGGTACTTCGGCAGCCCGGCTCTTCATGAATCCCGTTTCCAAGGCCTGATGAAAGTACGTAAAGATGCACGGTTGCGTTTTTTAAAACTTCTCTTATTGTCGAGAGTTCCAGATCGTAGCGGAGTAATTCCAGTGAGGGCGCGGTTGTGAACACATCCCGGTACTGTCTTGAGGTTAGTCGGCTCAGGGGTATTTCCGGAATCTGGTAGTTGTATTTTGCAACAACCGAAGGCCCGTCAGCTATTCCGTGAATTGTGAGGATCATGTTGTCTAGCTTTCCATTTGCTCTGGCGACATGTCGCAATAGCTCAGCGTGATTGGAAGGGGTTTGGAGGAGTTTAAGGGTGATAGGCGTACACCTCTCGCAATAGCGACACAGAAGGTGAATCCTCCACAAGACAATTGCGGTTCCGCCGCCACCCGGAGCCACCGCTTGAATTAGCAGTAGCTCCCGACCTGTCGTAACGTGAATGTATTTCATTCCATGGTAATCAAAAATCCGTATCGCGCCCCGTCGGAAGTCATCCACTAAACCGGCCAGCCGTGCTCCTGGACTCTCAGTTGTCACCAAAATGTCGAACCGGGACCGTGAGCTGGGCACATATTCCGCCGGTTGGGATTTTGTGATTTGGGCCCTCATGTACCAGAATTTGATGTAGCTGACAGGGAGCAATAGTCCGTATTGCCCAGACTCGGCGATGAATTCGTAAAAGAGGGGCGCGTCGGTCCTGGACGGCGGAAAGAGGTAGAGGTGCACCTCGCAATACCACGGCTTCGTCCTCGGACTCTGGTCCAGGAAGGGAATGTCCAGGCATTGACGATGCGGGAAGTGCCAAGTGCACTCTGTCACAGTGTCGTTGGCTTTAGGGAGCTTTTCAACTGGGAAGAGACGGGTTTGCGTGACCTCCTTTCTGGTCAGCTTCCCCGCAGTGTTGTAGAAGTAGTGATGTTTTAGCCGGAGGACGTCATAGCGGGAGAGAACCAATGGCACCTTGGAGGAGGTAACGGTAACTCCACGATAGTTAATTAGGTGCACCAGGCAACCGGCCAAATATTCCAGGTGCTCGTCCAGATTCACAATTGCCGACCCACCGACGTTTTCCCGTGCAGTTTCAATGTTCGAATAAAATTTTTGGGTAATTGTGTGTACTAGTTTGGAGTCAACCTTGGTCTCTGCATCTCCCGAAGATGGAAATTCCCAAAATAAAAATATCCAGAGCAGAAATTTCAAAAAAGTTATTTTACACGATGTAGAATCCATTGACGCATGCGATTTCTTCGGCATTTTGGAGAGCTATTGATCTAGCACGTATTCCCGTTATAATGCCTACGAATGACGAAGGTTTGGAAAGTTGGCAGCAAAGGGATTTTTTGCAGATGGTGATGCTCATTTGCTAATTAAAACTGAAATATTGATGAGCGTTTTAGAATGTAGCTGGGAAATCCGAACATATAACATCCCTTTTAGCTAATGGGCACACTTTTTGCTTCAATCCCTGGCTTTTAAATCATGAAGCCGAACGGCGTAACCCGTGATACCATAAACCGTCCTTCTTTCGATCAGTAATCACAAGAACAAGATTGAATTCCTTACCACACCACGTATGACGTAAATGCAGAGTTAACCAAAACCCTTCAAAGCTCCATCCATTGAACTAATGATGATGACAATAGGCGGAACAATGGTGTAGGTAGATCAACCCCCTGGCGAAATGGCGTGACAAACGACAGAGAAGTAGCACTTAAAACAGCAATTTAATTGCAAATTCAGTGGTAGCCTCTAAAATCTAATTTTTTGCAGTTATGCAGTTATGCAGGAAGGAGAATATGGAACTAACCGAGAAAGTATAATTTTGCGAAGCTTTTAAGCGTTGACCCACCCACCCTGACATATAACAAGATTGAATTCCTTACCACACCACGTATGACGTAAATGCAGAGTTAACCAAAACCCTTCAAAGCTCCATCCATTGAACTAATGATGATGACAATAGGCGGAATAATGTTGTAGGTGGATCAACCCCTTGGCGAAATTGCATGACAAACGACAGAGATGTAGCACTTAAAACAGCAATTTAATTGCAAATTCAGTGGTAGCCTCGAAAATCCAATTTTTTAGAGTGCAGTTATGCAGGAAGGAGAATATTGAACTAACCGAGAAAGTATAATTTTGCGAAGTTTTAAGCGTTGACCCACCCACCCTGACATACAACTAGTAATTCAATAAGTAACCATGATGTGGTATGCTCACCGTTTTGAATAAAAATCCTATAAAATTTTATTTTTTTACATGCCGCTTCTAAATTTTTATATGTTACACACAACCTAGCAAATAATATATATCTTACCATGCATGTACATAGAAAACGTACGAAATAACTGCGATTTTTCAGACCCATCATATTCTTATCAATAATATCTCGATCTTAATGTTCTGGGAAAGGTTTTATGATTTTATGCTTGTGTGAGTTGAACAAAAACGTGCAAAAAGTTTAGTCTCCTTGCCTTGGTTGAGTGTTGAGTCATATATCTGTTGCGGCTTGATCCAACTTGCTTTGAAGTTGAAAGTAATCCATATGCTACCTATATATTCACTTTCAGACGCTGTGAAACACTCACTCTCATCAAGAACATTTTTCTCAAATGAATCAGGGACAGGGATATATATTCAAAATGACTATATGGGTAATGCGAATTCGCGTATAGGTATGTGTGTATATAGGTATAATATGTATGCATTATGACTCTTGTTTCAATGTTATCAACTCGCATTCAACCATCACCATCAGCCAGGATGGAGTAGAGAGAGAAGTGACGCAGGAAATAAAGTTTGAGCTGAATAACATCATGCTTAGCTGCTGCAATGTTCCTATAAATGAGCAATAATATATTCAAACAAGGTATATATTGTGGTGAAAATTGTGGGTTCAACGGGATTTGCTGGATGATTTTGTTTTTGGCAAGAAAATGAAAATATGTATGTATAATCATAATCAGCACGTACGTACTTCATGGTTCAACCAGAGTTTTCTTTTTGCTTTCACGCAACTAATAGTGAGCAAAGATAGACAGAGTATGTTTTTTCTGTGATGTGGTCTTTCTAAATGATTTTCAGGCAGGAAATGACGTCGTTATACATAGCGACCTATATTTATGAGTACAAAGGATATTGTGTCGGTGTCAGTCGGCTTGTCTCAGAGTAAAGTTTCACTGAAGTTTTGCTATATTTCAATTTTGTAAAGGTTCACAACAATTTGAACAGGGATTCCATCCATGAAAGACTATGAAAAGGAATGTCGTTTATGTTTTTTGAAAAAAACGTACGGAGTAAATATGATTTCTAAGAAAAACTAGTTGGTGAATATTGTTGTTAGTATGAACCGTTACCAAGTATTAAGGCGTGGATTGGGGTCAATTAGGAGGAATAGTGACGAAAATACCGAAATTGTGCTAAAATAATTACATTCTCTAATTGTGTTGCGTGTATATTCAAATGAAAAATAAAGATTGTATATATTTGGCAAAATATGATATTTGTAGTATCATTTGCGGTTGTGGATTGAAATGTCTTGATGGCATGTGCGTGATGTGCGTCATGTCAGAGAGAAATTTAACACGCCAGCCAAGAGCAGTAATTCTGATTCATGCAGTTGACGAGTGTATATATAGTTTACATTTTACATTTGGAAGTGCACTACTTCTCTCTTTGCACGTTCATAATTATTATGTATTATGTTCAAATAAAACCAGAAAACAGCACAATAAATGTTTAGTATGTACTGCGAAAAGGAAGGATGACGCAATACGCAATACATGGAGTTTATGATTTCTTTGGATGCTATGCTAATAATAATAACTGATGTGAGAATGTGTAATAATTTTGTCAAAACATATTTTTTATTGAAAACATCCATCCAACAAATAATAATATGTACGTTTTATTGCAACTTTTGCAAGTTGGTACAAAGTTTAATTAATTACCTAAATGGCTAAACCAGCCCTTACATTTCTTAATATGAATTTATTCTCTCCTTCCAGCGTCACAATCAATAATACATATAACATATGACTACATATGCGAGTTGACGATAAGAATTAATATATAAAACTATTTCGTACATCTAAATTTAAATCAGAAAATTGTAGAAAATGCTGTTTTGGCAATTTATGTCTCCTTCCAAATCTTGTTTACTTACCCAAATTGAAAGTGAATAAGATATATAAAATTACAAAAACTTAATCTACGTTGCACGTGTGTACATTTGGTAATAAGTTTACATTTGGCTCTCTCTCGAGTTTTTACATAATCTCGAATATATGGACTCAAAGTTTTCTTAACATGAAAACATTTTTTTCAATAAGAAAGGGCTTCATACTGCGTGACGCCACTAATTTTAAACATTTTAAATCCTATAAGGAGATTCAAATACACGACGCACGCATTCTTATTAAAACTCAAACTAAAGCTACACAAAATTATTGGCAATATTTAAACTTTAAAAAATAGCATTAAAGCAATAATTTAAAACGTAAAGATTATTATTAAACCGGGCTAGTAGGAATAGGATTTGTCTTCACAGGCTCAATGTATAGTAGCTGAAAGGTGCGGGCCACCCTGTAGGAGCTCAGACACGCCATTTTCCTGTCGAAGTGCGACAGGAAAAGGAAATATAGTTTTTTGTCCTTGACAATAACATCCTCATGATCCACCCGATCGTTGAACATGCGGTCGTTCATCCGCCGGAAGTACGGGGTAAGCACGTGGCCTTCACCCAACGCCCGGGTTATCAGCTCATCAAGCCTCCTAGTCGACAAGGTCAATTTCGAGGCAAGTCGGTCTCTCAGTTTTTCGCATGCCGAGTCGCTAATGTGAGATTTGGGAAGTATCCCAAAAGTTGTGGTAAATCGAAAAAATCTGGGAATATCGTCATCCCTGCCTACATGCGCGGATCCTTCAACGTTCCGGAAAGGAATCCCCTCCTCCTCTCTATCCTTGAGTAGGGTGAGCACCATGAGACGTCTCAGCGTTCTGATAACGATAGATGCTGGTGGTAATAACCTCATTTGCGCGTCACTTAGGGAGGGTACAATAGCGTCGAATAGCGTTGTCCAAAAGGCGTATCCACTGACCACCGGATAGTTTTCCCACAGGTTGAACTCGGCAGCTGCAAAGGCGGCCAACCAGCCCGTCACCATTTGAAGGACAAACAGGAGCCCAATAACGGGCCAGATTTGGAAAAAGTCGTTAAACACGTGGAACCTAGCTTGGAGCACCCGGTACGGGTTAAACAGCCAATCTCCCACCTGTCTTGTGAATGAATTTATTCCGACCCACTCTGCCAGCTCGGGACAATCGTCCAGGGTTAAGGTGAGGTTGAATAATGATGATGGTCCAACTTCAGCAGGAACTGGAGAGTGCGGTAGCATGCCTCCTGGGAGGAGGTGGGACACGCCGTAGACCGCCAGTAGGGGCAAAACCAGTTGGAAAATTTGAAGAAGAATCAGAGGGAATCGGACGCCTAACAGTTTCACCGGTCGAGCCGTGAGCCGTGCGAACCGGGTCGAGAAGTTGGAGAAGATGTTGATGTATCTGTCGGCCAAGCAGGATATTCCGGTTGAAACTCCGAGTGGGGCATTTGAATGAATTTCGAGGAGGGTGGACGGGAACAGGGCGATGAGGAGGAGGTTCACAAGGTAGACCGTGATGAGGTAAGTTATAGAAGACACTATCGACTGGGCCATCAAGTACACTGCTACGTAGAAACGGAGAACTGGAAAAAAGGCAGAAAGAATTGTAAACTTAATTAAATACATCGATAGATACAAGGGGGAGCAGGGAATCGTTAAAAAGCAACTTACGAGTTGTGGCAAAATGCTGAAGCAGGTCCAAGAAGCCCGTCCACGAGCGACCCCCGGCGTCCCCTGTCCTCATCGGGATGGCGTTCTCAGTTTTGTAAAAGGTGAGAAAGTGAATGGCAGTCTCGTAGTCGGATTTTACCAACTCATACTCCGCTGTGCACCTCGCTGCTTGAAAGACGGTGGCCAGGATAGTACAAACACGAGATACTGGGGAGAAGAAAAAAATAAGAAATGATTATAAAATATTATATAAATCTTCCAACTTGAAATGTGTATTTTTTAGTTTTTAATTTCTCACAATCTCCAATGTCGCACAGCTTAAATTGGAGGTAGCTCTGTAGGAGAAAGTACGTTTGAAGCAGGCACATGGGGAAAGTGCAAAAGTAGGTTTCATACAAGTCCATCCGCTTTCCTTGGAGCTCGTAAGCTGTTAAATCCACCAGGGTTTGCAAGCCTGTTCTGTAAAAAATAAAAGTTCCATATTTGAAGAATTTTGGCTATATAAAATATCCAAAAAATGTTTTTTGAGAGAAGGTTTTTATTTATAAAAAAAAATATAACTCACTCTGTTATTTGCACGCTATTGGAAAAGTCGCCAGTCTCGTCCTTCACTATTTTTGTCGCTTTCTCCCTAATCTTAAACTCCTCCCAGTAGCGGACGGGTCGGATAATGTTTTTGCATTCCTGGAGAAGTATCCGCTTCCAATTTTTTCCACCGTGCGTCCCCGTTTTCAGCTCACTGAAAGAATTTTCATTTATTTGAATTCGCTTTTATATTTAGAAAATCAGTTTTTATTTATAAAAATTTTCCTTTTACTTGACAAAGTTGACGAGAACAGTGAACAGAGCAGTTGCCCAGAAAAGGCTCACAGCGATCACACTTTCAGTCGAGTCGTTCGTGTGGATGTAAACCCCCGCGAGGAGGGTAATCCCGAGACTGACATTCTCTCCTACAAAGGCCGCAAGCTGGATGAGGAGTTTTAAGTACGAGGTTTTCAGGTTTTGAGCCCTTATGAACATGCGCACATAGGTGATGTAGTGGGCATCTCGAAGGAACTGAGGATTTGGACGGGCAGAACTGTCGGACACTGGAATTTTCAAAATAATAATATGTTTCATTCGGTTTAATTTTGGAAACTGAAAGTAGAATTCAAACTTGTTAGAATTATATCATTTTTAATGTTTTTAGGTTGATAATGAATGGCACCTTCACTATCTTGGAGTTCCATGTTTGATGCACCAGGATGGATAAGATCCCAATCCCAATAAATGTAAATCGTATATGCGTGCTTTGTGCTTTATATACTCATTTTTTATAGTTTTTAGTTGTGATCTGCTCGAGTTGTGGACACAGAATGAGGATTTGGGTTTTGAAGGAAGGAAGGGATTGCAGAAACTCGAGAAGAAAACGTTTGGGAGAGATTTGTGATATATGAATATGAGTTAATGTTTCTGGAAGAAGATCTGGCTGCGTGACGTCATTACATACGTATAAGATAACGAGGTGGTGGGTGACGATATAATGCAAGTTGCTGTTGTGTTTCTGTGGTATATAGATAGGGAGTATTTGGACTCGACATAATATCCCGCATTTCAGTTCCCATCCAGCTGAAATACATATTATACTTAAGATGTATGTAGTGAAGGTATAAAATTTCCAAATTTTTATTTTTTGTTTAGTCTGAAATATGGTCCTAGACGTTTCATTAGTGGTTGAATTTTGCCATCAAAAGTGTGAATTAATTTTTTAAATTTTAATTCAATCATTAATTTTTGGGTGCAAAATTGTGAAAAGATTCT
>JAANSN010004583.1:0-14641 GCA_036850665.1 Dicranocentrus wangi | reverse complement strand
TTGGTTCAAAATCATTCAGTCGAATGCTTATGACCTATAGAACCACTGTGCCGAGTTTGAGCCAAATTGGTCAACTGGTCTAGGCGCTAGAGTGGTCACGGACAGACAGACAGACGGACAGACGGACAGACGGACAAACATGACAAAAACAATAATAGCTTCAGCTTTGCTTTCAGCTACGTAATAATGTGACTAGCGTGAAATGAAATGAGAGTGATACGATCCACAAGCAAGTACAAACAAGTACAAGCAAGCTACAAAGAGCATTTGAAAAACACTTCTTTTTAACTTGGGTCTGCTCAATCTAGCATGGTAGCTTGCATGAATGCATGACAAGGCAGAATCTGCATGAATAATTTTTTTTAATGTTTTACATCGCCTTTCATGAAGCTTCTGGAGAGACAAGCTCCTTTGGATATCCAGCTTTGCTAGCTAAAAAATTCTAAAAGCCATTTTCAATGAGAATTGCTTGACTTGCGAGCTCCTACTCTTCCATAAACCGGATGTAAAATTATGTATGTAAGTGTAAAAAGTATGTAAAATTAGTAACTACGCAAACTCGATACACTGCTTAGTCAAAAGGCCCTATTACGAAAACTTATTTTTTAAACGATGAAATCCCATGGAATTTGGCTCATTTGCGCCGTGCCCAAATTGCCTGTATATTATTCAATAACGACATTGTGATGCACTTTACGAATCAGTGAAAGCACACTGAATGCAATCGTAAAACGCGTGATGTTATATTAAAATGCCACATTATCAGAGACGTGATGGTTTGCACAGGATGAAACAAAATTTTATTTAATCAGGCTTAAAATGAGTTTGGTTTTACATTAACTGGGTTAAAAGTGGACATGGTTTGTTTTAAAGTAAGCTAAGGAATATGTAGTACCCGACATCCATGTTGTGCAAAGGAATACAAAATGCAAACAAATGAGGAAACCCTACTGGACAAAAGGCCAGAAAATAGAATTACCAACAAATGATAGTACTTAATTTAGCAAAATCAGAAAGAATATAAAACTATATATATGATATGAAACAAAAATTCATAACGTAGGCGTAAATTATTTCATATTAGGTCTCAACCACATAAATTTATAATTACACCAAGTAAACATCTGTAAAACAAGATGTAGTATAAGCCAATTACGTAGACAAGTAATAATTGGGACACAGCTCCCGAAGCTGTAACTTATCAATATTACGTCCAAACCTTCTTAATATTTTTTCTTTCGCAAATTTTTAAAATCGTAAATAAGCCATGGGAAACAAAACCAAACTAAAATAAGTCTACAATATGTTCAATTTGTAAGGCCCGAGCAATAAGACTGCAATCTGTTTTGTCATCAAAATGTTTTGCAATCTGAAAATATTCATATGACTACACTTACAATACTAAATAATATTTACTAATTTGATCATTACATGTATGTATGGATTATTGGAAATGATGCTCTATGGACCATATGCCCGAAGGAGTTAATAAATAAAAAATAGATAAAAAATACCCGACATCCCACCAAATGCTAAGTTAAAAAATAGTTAATTAGAATGGTTTTTCTATTACATGTAGAGCACAAATAACAAACATTACGTTATAAAACAAAATAAAAAGTAGCTTTTTGTTTACCTGCCTAAAATTCAACTTTCGCGACACAATTGTCATTCGTCAATAACAAAAATTGTTCTCAAATACACTTAACGTTCTACAGATAATTTTTACAGACTTATTCGTACAGGCAATTTTGAAATCTTTATGTGTTAGTAGTTTCTGCATCAACGCATTATTAACATCGCTTAGGCAGTGGCTAACTACTGTAATCGATAGGTTTTGGTGTTAGCAGTAATCTAATGTTAGTTAATTTTTGATATTTATGTAGTAAGAAGTTATGCTGGAAGAAGCAAAAATATTTTACCATTGCAGGAAATTTTTCCAGGCGGGAAATGGCATGCGGGACACGTACGTTTAACTTTCTTTTCAAATTTTTAAGGTTTTTCATCAAGTTACAGTTTTATCGCTACTCACAGTGAGTTCATGAGTGAGCGATCAATCAATTCCATTCAAACTTACACCACGAGATCACGGAAATTTGCTAGGCCATAGTGTCGAGATATATCATTGTATATTGGCCACATCAATTACCAGCCACACCGCGATCAAATACTCAACTTTGAGTTTCTCGCTTTCCACAGTACTTAGCTTTATAGCATGGAGACTTGCCAGATCAAACCCTCATGCTACCTCCTACTTACGGGCCAGGGCACTTCCTCTCCATATTTAGTCTACAAATGGAATTACGATGGGTCATCAGCGCCTTCCTTAGATTTCCGCGGACTTCATTCACGGGGGCCTTTGCCTTGGGAAACAAAACTTATTGTCGTTACTACTGTTGCTCTACGTTAAAGTTTCCCCTGGCTGGCCAAATTGAAAAGGAAGGCTAAATTCACTGGCAATTACGAGTAGTAAGTAATGATACTGTTAGGAGTGGATTCTGTGTTTACGTCATTCTGGTGACGTAATGTTGATGATGACGTAACGATGATGATGATGATGCATTTAAAAAAATAAACTTTACAGTTTTCTTTAGATTTTTTTACCAAAAACCAAAGAACTCATTCCAAAATTTTTTTAAGTTTTAAATATTCATAGCCTAGCTGGGCTCATATTTACAAAAAAAGGGCTACTTCCTCTTCCTTGGCTTGCGTCAGTCGTCAAGTTGGAGGCGGTCTGGCTACCTTCGTGTCCTCTTTTACTGCATCTACTTGGAATGTCTAAAAGAATAAATTCAAAATTTAGGCATTCCATTTAGATGCAGCGGAATTAAAGGTAGCCCTACCTGCCACCTGATCTAGCAGGACCACTACCGTTTCCTCCAACTCCTCCTCGAACCCAGCCCACGGCTGTTCAACGTCAATAACGACGTTGCCCACTCCCTCTTCATCTCTAAAAATAAAAATTTGGACATTTTCGTCTCATTTGCAAACATCTTTGGCAAACTGAACAGGGCTTCCCTACACACTCCTAAAATATCAAAATTTCAATAAAAATTTTACTTTTTAAATTAAAACTTTAAAATAAAAAAATATATTTTACGATTTGGTGATGCTGGTGATGTTGTGTGTGGTGGGTGGATTAGCAGAGACAGAGAGCATTTTTTTGCTTCGCGGGCTCTACCACCAGACACAAAAACAACTTATTGCTATGCTGTATATAGCAGGGCATACCTCACTTGCTCACTGTACTCTGCCTGTGCTGGAGGTATAATATTTGTTTTTTTGCCAAACGGGTTATTATTAATTTATTCCGTTCAAAATGGGAAATCGCAGACCAGGAGTATGGCATATAAAAAGGACTGTGAATTCGTTTCAACGTGGGATTCATAAGGAGGTACTATACACAACGCATATTTTTAACTTTAGAAGGACTTGGGCAGCACATTCGAGAGATACATCTCGATTGTAATTTCTGTCCTCCTGGCACCATATTAGGCTGTGAGAGGAGCTTAAATAGTCACCTCAAGAGAAAACATCCTTCTAAAGTGGCAACTTGTTACACATATAAATGCAAGTTTTGTGAGAAGTGCTTCAATGTGAAAAGAAAATTGATTTCATGTGAAAAGCAACATTATCTTAAATTAAAACAAAAAGCAGCCGCAAGAAATCGGGTCGGAGCCTCCAAATCTGTGTGCAAAATATAAGATTTGGAGGAGTCGGAGTATCCGAAGATAATCCTCGAGAGGACTGACGTTACGTGAGGGGTAATAGTCGAAGAGACAACCCAAGAAGAAGGGGGTTTGAACGACTCGGACCCATTGGACACATACGGGGTATACTATATGTAAAAATGCAAATTACAATTCAATAATATAATACAAATTGGGGGTTACCTCTTTAGTTATGCATATGCAATGGCAGGCTTATAGTAATAAATTACATAAAATGCAATAATTAAAAAAAACTTCTAAGTGACGTCAGGAATGACGTATACTCTTGAAATCGCGTATCACAGTATAATTACTTGCTACTATTATGTTCTGAAATCTGAATAAGTTTTAAAATTTATGTGCAGCGTATTGTACGAAGTACATTGATGCTTCTGAAATCTACACCTACAATCTCCTTGATGCAGTTGATTCAAGAAATCCAGCAACTTCGTATTAACTTTCCTGTAGTCGTTTACCTTTACGACAACTTTCTGCTTGTCGTTGATTGACTGGTTAACTCCGCCAAGGTTCACGTTTATTTGGTTCGTGTTGCTGCTCGATTCTTTCAATTTTAATAAAATCAGGTCTACTTCTGGCAAGTTTTTGATAGTGCCTAAATAGATCTTTTCCCCCTATTGCCTTGCGATGGAAACGTGATTGTTTGCTGCAGAAATGTTTCCCCTTTGGTGATATATTCTGAATTTGTAGTCGGCTCCAACTTACGATAGGATTTTCGTAAATTATTTGGCCGCACGTGCGAAGGATTGGGCAACACCCTCTCCTCTCCAGACCCCTTTTTCTCCTTTCAAGGGATCAAGCATCATATTGTTAGGTGTGATGGTAATCACATTTGTCGTCAAAGAACGACTTTTGGTTTCTGGACTTGTGGGCGGCTGTACCTTATCCGACCTTATCCAAATCAATTTTCACATTTTGTAACATATTCTTTTAACAAAAGCATATTAACAAATTTTTTTAGATACAAACGCTAGTGTAAGTGAAACCTGTACTGAATGAATAGCTACCACCTAACCTAAGTTACATACATAGTTTCAGTGACGACACTGAACACAGAAAGCACACCTATTCCGGAAAAAAAGAAATCGTTGAATTAGATTCCAAAGAGGAAGAAACTAGAGAAAAAGCAAAATTGGTGCGATGCGATGTAACTTATCCTTCATGGCGTAGCTAAGCTGCATAGTCCTACAGGAAGCTCTGGCAAAAAATTCTAAAAATTGAATAGGTTTCAAAACATGGTCATTTTCTGATTCTAAAAATTTAATATTATTTAAAACAATGTCGAAATACCACGCTTCCAAATTCAAACTATGCACGTACAATATTTGTACAGTTAAGACCGGCACTATGTATTCCTAACATCAGCGGCGAACTCCAGCCAAGTGTGCCATCCCAATCGGCTTCAATACATTCGATCGATCGTTACGACGACAAACGTTTATATACTGGGTGCAGTCGTGTGGAAACTCTCGATAGTCTGCTTTTAGCGGGCACAGAAGAAACACTTGAGAAGCTCCTTCTGGTGGAAAAATGAAGGCTCGTTTCTTACGACTCTTCAAACCTTGAAGAGATTTCCCAGGCTTTCTGTGATATAGATCACTCGTTGGCTTCCTTTAGTTGTCCCTTCGTTAAACGTCTTAGACGTAAAGTTAAAAACCCAAATTATAGTAGGCTATTCCCTATACCCGGTATAGACTACGAAGAAGAGTCTGGCAAAATATTCATACAGTTTTGCAATCACGAAGATTGCCCTGCAAGTTCTGCGTATGACTTTGCAGTCGGGCAACTTATTATTCACAAGGCGTTAAGTCGGGAAGAACTAAATTCAACCCGCCCTGTTTCCTATGCTCAAGGAGTAGAGCAGTTTATTCAGCTTTTACCATTAGACCAGCTACACAAGTTTGCAACATTTGCGTATAGTTGAATTTGTTAACATCTTTGAGAATGTCGGACAGCAACATAGAAGTATTAGAACTTGAAGTGCTTAGTTGTTCTAAATTGGACAACTCGAGGAGACACTCCTGTAAAAGAGAAAGTGTAAAAAATGTTTTTTACTGAATAGGAACTCGGCTTTCATATCAGAAACATACACATCATATGTAACTTGTGTCCAGAGCATGGTAGCTTTGCCACACTCCTCAAGCTATCATACCACATTAAAACTGTACATGAAGCAGCTACTACTTATTTTTTATACATGTGCAAGTTCTGTGAAAAATCGTATGGTAAAAAATCCGATGTCACCAGGTATGAAGCAATACATTATGCTAGGCTTCAACAGCGCGCAACTGCCCAACCACAGCCTTCTCGCTCTCGCCGGAAACAAAGGTCTGTTTGCAAAACTGAATAGCAAATCCGACTTATCTTACCAAATTACCCCAATTACCAAATCTAAATTGGCCGAATCGAATTATCCCATCGTATTAATACTGGACGTAAAAGCAGGCCCATCGAAGAATGTGCAATATCCTGTGAATAATGATCCCGAAGATGGGTGGTGAGTACAATGAGTAATTCGACAGCCACCTTATATTTATATTAATAGTTTCAGTGATACCTGTACTGAATGAATAGCTATTACATATTCTAAATCACATACATAGTTTCAGTGAAGACACTGAACACAGAAAGCGCACCTATTCCGGAAAAAAAGAAATCGTTAGATTAGATTCCAAAGAGGAAGAAACTAGAGAAAAAAGCAAATTCGAGCGGGTCGCAAATGTCGGGTTTGCAGGAAAGAATTTCCGTGGCATCATAAACAAAAATATCACCACTTACTGGTACATAATGTAAGTCACATAGAATATATGCTGCTATATTACAACAATAATGATGCTATATTACAATAAAGTTGTTATAATAGTAAAATTCTGCAAAAATGAAACCATTGTTACAATCATCATCACATATGTCATCAGGCGGCCACTTCATGACGTTAGTTACGTATTACAGTATAATTTATTACTACTTGCGTGGTACGTCGCCATGACTTGCAACCACTACCTGACGTCAGACAAAATAGGCATTACAATAAAAAATCACTAATTGCCTTCCAAATTGTGACTACTCTGAATTATTGCGTTTTGTCCGACGTCATCATGCTGACGCATGTTAGTTACTTCTCGACCCCTACGTGACAGCCTAGTGGCAACTAATACCAACCCGTCCGCTGCTACAGTGAAACTTGTTACTACGAATTGTACCCAAATAGTATTGAAATGTAACTAGGAAGCACCTCGTGTTTTACACGCATGCAAGCTGTGCATGCCAATGCAAGTTATTTCGATGAATTATCTTAACAAATGTATTTAAATATACGTTCCCATATTATCAAATTAAATGTATCTCAAACTCACTATACCTTTACTAAATATAAACCTAAATTCTAACTAATTTGCATATTATATTACTTCCGCAAGCGGTTCTCAAAGAAATCGGATCTGTTTTGGAGAACAAGGTCGTTGAGCATCAATACGTACGTGTAATTTCAAACTACACTGCGAAGTCGTCTCCAGTTTTTTCCGTCCATCTTCGGCTAGCTTATATTGGAACAATTATTGGCCCTATTGTGAGAACTGGTCATATCTGATCTGATTATGATGTAGCTTCTGCAGTACGTCACTGAACTCTTCGTCTTCGTGCTTACACGAAAAATATGCTTGCGGTGGGCCATAAGTCAGATTTCGCCGTTGCAATTAAGGCTGACCTTGTTAAATAGGTTTCTGCTTCCCTGCTTTCATCTTGTCAAAATCCTAGGAAAAAATAGTTTTATCAAATCAGACCCATCCAATTATTAGCTACTTTCAAGCTACAATTATTGCTACAATAGTCTGATTTTGAGTTATTCTAATCATTATGAATTCGCGGATAATCACTTTTAAAGTATCATGACTAAGAGTTTTTGTCGGAGTTGACAGAGAATAATCGTGCGAGCAGAGATGAAGTTGATTCTTTTTCTACAAGTCTCTAAGCGTTTAAATGAAATGCTCTTACCATCATTCTGACCTCGTGTAATCACTGCTCCATAATATTCCAAACTGTCTCCTGCCTGACTGTCTCTTGGTCCCGTTTGCTACCCGAGCCTCTGAAATAAATGCAACAAAAGTGGAATGTTGTGGAGTGATGGCGGTTACACCGTGAACCAGTGCACTTGGGCTTTGAAAGTCTAATAATGACTGGATTGCACAAGTTCCCCGTTTCTGCAATTAAAATGCACAAGAAAAACACATCACGTTTTTTCAGCTATATCACGCATATCAGATCCCATCTTTCGAGGCAATTCGGAAAGGATGAACACAACACCTTACATTGACTAGCATAAATATAATTTTAATTGTTTGCTATTTTATCTAACTAACGTGGCAATAATTTCATACCAGTAAAATCCATAAATACAGCCTAGGTTCAATCAGTTCAATGACTTTCTCACTGGACCAACCAGATTTTTGTAGTTTGCACATCACTTCCCCATCTCCATGCTTTCACGACACTATTAAACAAGAAACAACACAGTTCACGCACCGTATGCTCACATTTTCATGTCATCTTCACATGTGATAATACCAGCTGCATCCCTCCTAAACTGAATAATACAGTCATTCAGGAAATTATATTTTATTTACGTGTATTTTAATGTGAATTTTCCAGGATTCCCCACCACTACCACCGTGTCATCTATTTATCGTTCCACACGAATCCCAAATTTTGAACGAAATTGGGCTGAAAGACGAGTGGAGGACGAACCTCCACCAACGTCAGGACTTCTGCCCCTCAACACTGCGTCTAATTTTACATTTAGTCATTTAGCCATGTCAGCGCAGCAAAATCAGAAGAAAAAAATCTTGTTACTCAAGCACAAGGCAAGCAAGAAGGAGATGTCATTTACAGTCTGTTGTGTGCCCTAAGATACATGATCCTGATGGCATGAATCATCGTTTTTCGTGTTCTTCTGAATAGTTGTTTGATAATGCATTTACAGACAAAGAGGCTGTGAACAAAAGGCTTTTCTAGAACCCGTACTAAAGGAGCGTGAAAAACAAAGTGCCTTGTCATTACTCTAAATGTTTTTGGTGCTTTTATCATCCAAATAAATGTATTCAGAGGAGATTCGAAATTCGAACAATGACATATCCTCTGACGATCAGTCATTGTCCATTATTTGTCAACATGCAAAATGATTATGGTTGTACAAGAAGCTGTGTAGAAAATGAGAGATACGTATAACAATTGAAGCTCCCGTCACGGCTCGTCAGCGTGAAAAAATGTTCTTGATGGAGTGACGATGAGCATTGCTGCTCCTCGTTTTTAGTTCTCCTCCAAACTAACCATCTGTCTACTTTCAGAGTCTGATCCATGAGTATTGGAGAAACAAAAAAAACAAAAATTTTTGTGAATTTGCTACACAAGCTACGAGTAAGAGTGCATAGAACAGGCGAGGCGGCATTTCTTGCATTTCATTAATATTATTACTGAGGCATTTTTATTCCTTTTATAATTCTGCTGCTCTTTGCTTACGCTGTCTACATACCCCAGTCATGTCGTAATCGGGTTAAGAGTTCAGAACTTACAATAACTATTACTGAGGATAGGGAGATAATATGAGGAGAATTTCCAGCATGCATAAGGTTGAATGCATTGAGGAAAAAGGGATGCATTCCTCTCGGCATCATATAGTTACTTATTACCAAACCGGCTTACAATTAGAGGAGCTAAAAATCCATGATGTAATATGGTGTTATGCTGAGACAAGCTTCGACAACAATTATTGCTTTCGTACTAATGTCATTACCAATTATCAACCTTCGTCATGGTCATATAATGTTCTTGATTGTTACACTGGAAAACATGGAAAGTAGTTGTACATAATATTCTGCATTTCAGCTGGATGGTTGACTGCAAGACGGACAAGGGATTTGATTCAACAAATAACAAAAAAAGTAAAAATACATGTTCCAATCCAACCTCGTTTATTCGGAAAATTTTAAAAGTGGCTCTCGTATGTGCACGCAAATTAAAATAAAGATATTCCATTTATAAGCCACACGTCTACTTGCATCAAATCACCGACGTCAGTTACAGCGATTTTTGCATTAAAACGAAAATTATAGTAGTAGCTCTCTAGAATCTAATTGAATGTTTAAATATAAATTTGCCAAACTTCAGAACATGCTAGTAGAAAAACATACCAGTCAAATTTCCTACTCCAAGCTGGGGCAGAGCGCAACACTTGTTGCTTTCGGACACAACACTATTTCATCATTGCCCTGCCGAAGCATAAAATGAATCATATGCTTTCCCATTCCCACATTCACACAACAGCGGTTGACTCACATGCAGCATCAACATTATCTGCCAAGCACCATCATTATGTGCATTTTTGGTCCAGATAGGGCAGTTAGGTTAGGTCACGGTTGTCCTTACTGTATAAACATGTTCGTCATTGCAATAAATTGGATGATCTTGTTCCGGATTTGCGCTTGATGATCGGAATTTTATCGTTTTTTCCATAAACTGAGCAGACGTGATTAATGAAATGTAAATGACTGGAACTGGGACGAAAACCTTACCAAAAAATCCAAATATTATGTGCAGCTCGGCGTGACATAAAATGTATAGGCAGTAACAATGTATTTGTTTTAGTTTAGCCAACCAATTTTAATGTTACATTATAGTACATACAGGAATACTAGAGCAGTACCTACCAGAGCTTTTATTTTTGGAATGATGTCGTAGTTCATCGCATGCACGTAAAAAATCAGGAATTTACTCTCTCAGGATTCTAGATGACTGCCGAGTTTGATTCATACAGTGAGAATATTCCCTGCCTATTTTTTCAGGCAAAGTGTAGTTTTTGTTTCTACAATCTTTATAGTAATAAACGTAATACAAATATTTTACAAATAAGCTTTTCAACACGAATCTGTAAATTAGCCACTTTACAATTAACATCAGTTAAAGTGCAAACTTTCTGTTTGCATCTAAATAATCTTAATAGCTTAATAAAGTAAAATAAAGCTTAATAAAATAAAATATACGTCAAAATTATCTCTCTTTACATTCAACATTAAACATATCTTCACACAAGGCACAACTCCTTCCTAACTTGCCTATTCTAGAAACCAGCATTGCTCAACATATAGGTTATTTCACATTTAAATGCGGCTTAACAAATTATTTGCCGATATTTATTTGTATTAATGGAATCAAATGTTATATTTACGCTCAAAGTGGCTCGCGACGGACCCACATTCTTATCTAAAAAAATAAATCACTATCAACAAGGTATCGCTACTAATTTGTAATCACATGTTGATTTGCGATTCGGTGCAAATTTTAATATCAACATAATATAAACTACGACGAGTGATACTTTGGCAGATATTTTTATACTAATTCAAAAAAGAGTGAGCAGTGTGAGCACACTTAAGTATCATTTCAAGCTATACCTTCTGAGCTACTCATTAACTCAGCACACGACTTTCGTGAAACATACATACACGAAGAGCCAAACGAAATATCCACTCTTATTGATTGTACATATTCGGGGTGCTAGTAACTTTCATGAGGAAACTTTTTCAAACATGAAGAAAATCAAAACAAGAATATACCTCAATACGTTTGAGGTGGTTTACAAACGAGGTTAATCTATAAAAAAAAGTTGCGAGTGACATTTTTGGGTAGAAATCAGTTTCGCCGAAGAGCAATTAGTAGAACCATATGACTTTTTAAAGAGTTAAAATAAATTATTTTAAAGGCTTAGCCGGATGTGGATAGATGTGGACGAGGTGATGGAAATGACTCAAGTGGCCAACTCATCATCAAGGTCCAATTTCTCCTTCCTGTTGGGATTAGTTAGTACTCAATTAATAATTTCTTCAAAAATTTAGTTAATAATATGTTAAATTATAAACTCGTGTTTTTACACGCTTATTACGCTTACTTCCCCTTACAAAAAGCCGAGCTGCTGAAAGAGGGGTCCTTCATCCTTTACGCCGATGTGAGTGGAATGTACTATGTGTGTTTCCTGTTAAAAAATTATGAGTTTGTGACATGCATACCCAAATATCAGTATTAGCTAATGTATATTGTGAGCATGATCACTTACATATATTGCAGCACCTTCCATGCCACTTATTCCCCAGACAGAAGAGCTCGTTACCTTTCTCGTTACTTAAAATTAGCCTACGTGTTTTGGTGTCACTTTCTTTACGACACCTTGTGTCGTAGAATCAGGACGTTACCTACGGCCCCATGGGATGCCTCTGAGCACACGCATACCTGGCAAAGGTAAAAACAACTAAAGATGTGAACATTTTTACGTGCAATATCCAATAAACTCTTACGTTCCCCCATTTTCTATCCATGAGAAACGAATTTACCATTCTGCACATTTTCAATTTATGACCCTTACGGGCTTTGTACTCCACAAAAGTTATATATGGAGAAATCTCAGAATTAAAAGCCGCTGTAATGTTGTAATTTGCCTAGTTGTCACTACCCTCAGTCAATGCGATTATGCTCCTGTTAAATTTAATATTTTGTGTTTGTGCTTGATGGGGTTGTTAGTTAGCGAAGCATTTTTGAATAAAAGTAAGTAAACAACCGTTTTCCATTGATTATTGGATTTTGAATTTTTCAAGTGAATACTTGAGTGCATGAAGTATTCCGCTATCATTGTTGGTAAAAACCGACCCCTGACAGCCGATGATTTCAGGAAGTGGTGCAATTATTTCCTTTTCATAATTGTAGCTGAAGACTCTTCATTGTGCTACAGCTCTTAGACTTCCTCAATTACATCTTCAGTTGCGCGCCACAAGTGCAATACGGTTGTCCTCCTACGTCAAATGCTGATGAAATAAGGGTTGGACGGCTTTCATGATTCCTGTTTATATTTTGTCAGCAGTCACGATCAGTTCTAATAAAAAGTAAAGGTATGAATACCGCCAATTAGTTACATTTTCAGGGTTTAACACTAGTCAATTTTTAATGATATGAAAGTAATTCTGACAAATTTCGAAAGGTCTAATGGCAAAAAGCATTTTTCCGACTTGAGAAATACACATTTGAATGAGAAATGACGCCTGTCACAGCGCCTGTATTACGTGACTTAAAATAGAATGTTCGCATCACCATGAAAAGCTCACGTCGGTGTTTTCCAAATATATTAATTACAAGTTTCACTCTCGGTCATGCTTACAAGGGCAATCCCACTCAATGAAAATAAAATCTAATTGTAAGTGGGTGTAGGCTCACATTAAGTCATAAGGACAACAAAACGCACCGAGTAAACTCCTCTACTACAAAATAATGGCTGGCAATATTAGCAATTATTGTAGGAGGACATTGCTTCTTACGTAACGTCGTTCAACTTCGTCGTTCGATTTTTTGCTAATTTCCTTGGGTTAGGCCATTTTATGCTATGGCCAGCACCTTTTAATCCTCATTATTTCATCACATAATCATTTAATCCGGAAAACATTTTCTCTCGACATAATTTATTTCTGACTCAGTTCATCCCAATCCTTTCATTTGCGAAGTCAGGGGATTAAAATATAACGACGAGAAGGCATGCTTATTTTAACTAACGAGAAAAACAAGATACTTATGTTGTGTATTTTACGGTGGGGTAGGCTAAGGTGAGGATCAGAATTAAAAATGTAGAAACTCGCTACATGCATGAGCGTCCGGGATTATGATTATGATTATTTTTTGACACATATAATATTCCTTAAATTCCTAACACGTAAACCTCTCATGCCTGATGCGAGTTGTACATTGCTTCTGAGAGCGAGTTCCTTGTTGGATATCATCATCTCATTTGCTTTGAGGCTTAAATGGTAAGAAAGAATGAACGGATTGGGTAATAGCACGTGTGGAGAAGAAATGATTCTACGAATAAATTATTACAAAATGAAATAATGGGAATTAAATAATAATGAAAATGAAATCCTAGTTAGATTACGGTAACGGTAATTAATTTTATACCTACCATATGGATAGAGACGGAATTCACAATATCAGTAGTAGTAGTAGCGAAAGTCACACTGATCCATTCAGATTTGCTGCGTAGTTTCCTCTCATTCCTGCACATTTTCCCCAGTCCGTATGTCCACTAGACAAAAAAAAGAATAATTTTTACACTTGGCTCACTGCACACATTTTGATGCATTCGAGCATGGTAATACTACTGGCTGCTTACTGCTGAAACTGACTAATATAGTAATGTTTCAATGATGCATGATTTATTGGGATGCGAATTCTCAGGAATCTCCTCATCAGTAGCACTAGCACCTTGGCACATTTTTAGAGTTTCACACTCATCACACTGCAAAAAAATCTTTTTGCTACTTAAATAAAATAGGAATATCCGAACTTTCTGCACAAAAATAACACGAAAATTCCTAATTTTGAAGGAAATTGTCCTAAAAATTATCCCATATGGAAGACGAGCTTCCACCCCGCAGCCCCACCAAACTACGTCTAACTATACATTTCACGGATGCAATGCAGCGAAATCAAAAGAAAGGGAAATCTTGCTACACAAGCAGATTCAAAGAATAAAGGAGACATGAGCCAGGGAATGGGTTATATTATATAAATGTGCTCTTATGCATAACATGATATGGCATTTTGCATCTCGATCTCAAGATGATGCACACAATGTGTTTCTACAGCCTGTTCAAAAAGGACGTGTAAGTAATGGGAAGGTCCTTGTCATCATTAATGTGCTTACTTACGGGCATGACAGCAAAAAAGCATGTATTCAGAGGGGATTTCAACAATGAGAAATATCTCCATGGTTATACCAACTTTCGCTGAAGAGCAAAAAACACCTGTAACCCGTCTAAGCTGGGTAGAAAAAAATGAGTGCCATTGATTCTCGCATCATCTCTCACGGTAATTGAGCGTGAAAA
>JAANSN010004582.1:0-14645 GCA_036850665.1 Dicranocentrus wangi | reverse complement strand
TTTTTACACGCAGCAGCAACCAGACTTTTTCCTGGTAATAATAAAAGTATGCTCTCATCACTGTGCATGCATACATACCATTAATGTTTGAGATACTTCACTTCATGATGTGCAGGGAGTAGGGAGGAGGGAGTAAAGCCAAAGAAATAATATTCAATTTTTAGTGTGTGCATATGCATAGGTATATGTAATAGTAGATAGAAAATCCGTCAGTGTTCACTTCACTATATCCGTATATATTTTACCTTTTTAAACCCAGACCACACATGCACATTCTACACACATATCAGTATCACTATATCAGAGTATGTGTATGTGTGTGTACACCAGGCACCACTCGGTTTGCATTTGTTACCAAAAAGCTGCCGTCTGTGCTTCCGGAAGAAACGAAAAAAGTGCATCTGCTCTGCTGCTGCTTTTGGTTTCTGTTTGTTTGGTAGATACAACAAGATACAACATTCCTTTGAAAAAGTAGTTAGATGAATGGTGTGAATGTGGATGTGGTTTCAAAGGAGCTTTTTTTAGTGAGGAAAAATTGAAAGTTGAGGAAAACTGCTGAGTTACAGTTAACAGCGGAATTGGTTTCACACAAGGAGACATAGACGGAACACTAACAAACAAGTTGCCGACTTGTTGTCCATATAATTCTTTTTAATAACGCAGCCCCCCGATGATGATATTGTTGTGAGCAACTGTCATCTGTTGAAGTTTTTAGGTGGTTTTGAAGTGAATTGTTTGTTTACACTTGAAAGTGTTCGTGAACATCATAACATAATGTTGTACTAGTAGTGCTGGTGTGCAGATTGTTACGCGTTACGTTCAGTTCTTGGCGTTATATGTTACAAGCTTAGTAAATTAAAGAATTGACTTCTCCTGGCATCAAATATAAGTTTTTGTTGGAGTATGATATTAATCCCTGAAAGGAAGCGAATCTCGTGAATGAAATAGTGAAACTGGTGATCGATCGCATCGGCTTTCAGCTTTGGATTCTGGATTTTGAATGAAAAGTAAGTTCTTTAAGTGTTTTCGTCTTTAATGAGTCATACATTCAATCCGCCGTTCCTTGGAAAATGGTCAAAATGATGCATTTAGTAAAAGGTCTGACAGACATTGATGCGATTCTAAAATCATCTCTAAACCACCTCGCGGATTTCTTAGCTCCCTCCCTCAATATTTGTGCGGCTGGTACCGCCATCCAGAATTAATTTTTCATTGCCTGGAATTACCTGTTTGGAAGGATGGATGCCTTATAAGCTGAGTTTGTATATAAAAATGGTACTGCAAGGTGCATAGTGCTGTTTTTCTTCAGAATAAGGCTACATATTGTACGTAGGACGTAATTTATTGCTAGGCCCACATACTTAGTATGTTGGCCTAGTTTATTGTTGAGTTTGCCGTAAATGTTTGGTAGAAGGATGTGAGTAATCCCTTACTGCTTAAGTGGGCTAAACTGCATATATCATTCCACTCCTTCCTTTCCTCGTTCCAGTCAGCAGAAAAATTAATTCAGATGTGGTTTTCCTATTTATGTGCTATGTCATATGTAGTCTTTCTGCTTAACGAAATCCAGTTCTGCCTTGTTGCTGAGCGTATCAATTTATTGATTTCGAGAACGAAGCGAGGGTGAGTGATAAAAGATGGTTTTATGGAGTCCGTCGTCTCTGCGTGATCACAAACCATTACTGAGACCAAACAATTATCTTAAGATTTTAATCTAATTGTCTGTTCGATGTCATATATTTATTTGAGCATTCCTTCTTGCATAGGTGTATTGTATCTAAAAAAGATGTATAAATATGTACAATCAATATATATTCATCATGGTCTTCCGAGTAAATTTTTTTGTAGTTTCGAAATCGCACCCTATACATAATTTTACATACAGTATATAGCACACCGGAATAGATATTTCAACACAACACCGTGTAATGCAGTGTCATATTTTTTGTACGTTTCCTATACGATTGTGATTTGATTTCCGAGTCTGATCGATTGTGTACTATTCATTTAGGGCTAGGGTTTTTAGAGATATATTATTGGCATTGGAATTAATATGGGATCGGATGGAATACCAGATACTGCTTTGTAGATGGAGAAAGTAATTTGTGAGTGCCGCTTTCCCTTTTTCTACAATACATATAGGGGCGGTTAGATGTGCGATTGAACCAGCTGAACTAAGTAGTAAAAGAAACAGTGCATTTGTTTATTTATCGTGGCTAAACATGGCACAGAGATGCAAACAATAATTGCCTTCCGTTAGGTTTTGGATCTGGCTGGAGAAGGACGTACACGGCACGGTTGGTTGATGTTGGTTTGGTACACACTTCAAGGCAGCTAGCTCTAGGTCGACAGATTCAGACGTGAAGTCGGCATGCAATGATTAACTAGTATTGGCACAAAACTTTAACTTCTTACTAAACTTCAAGTATCATCATCAGGTAATCAGGTCATATAAAACATCAAAACGTAAATACCTACAGGTTCAGTACAGGTACAACTCGAATGTGTTAAATTAGTGTAATTCCACGTGGCGTGACGCATTACGCATATCATCTGTCACCACGAACAATGCAAACAGCAAACTTACAATGTACTGTGCATTTCCATATTTCCAGTCATTTTGGAAGATCAAACACACGACTTGGTTTAAGTATTTCTTTGAATAAACGTCAAAGTACAAGTACAAGAGTCACTTTCTCTTATGTCGCTGGTGGTACCAGGCAGGGCCGGGACTGACTACTTGCTGTCCTTTAATTTAGGTACGTATATGTCAGATTTTGTTTTTGGATCATATCGGGAACTCATCCCCTCTTTCCTCTCGTAGGTAGCTTAACGTACAGAAGCATCTACACAGTTACTAGAGAAAAATATCGAGCTATGTAATTAATTTTATTACACACGCCAATCAATCTTAGTTTATATGTATTCGATTTGCTATTATGAAGTTTGCAAACTCCAAAGCGTATCATCTTCGCGTTCGTTACATTGTTTAATGCCTTTTTCACAAGCGTACGTAACATACGAGCCGCACGTGTCTTATTTTATTATGGACTCTTCTGATTTAATTTTCTAAACATTGTATTTCGTTTGACGTGTTATTGTGTTTTTCAACTAATGCAATCTGTTTAAATGAAATTGATATGTATGTATATGCTTCTTACCTACTCAGGCTTTGCTTTTCACCAATTCATGAAAAACCTTTATGTGACCTAACCACTAACTACGGGAATTTAAATGCTTTTTTGTGTTTCAATGTCGTAACAAACATTCTGTAGTACTTTCATCACACGATATGTTATAATTTTTTCAAGCAGAAGATAATTTATTAATTAATTTTCATTTTGAGTAGATATATATTGAATTGAGATTCTACTCTGACCCAGAGAAAGATGTTTACTATTAACAAAACTTGTATGGTTTGTATTGTTATGAATTAATTAGAAGTCACCACCCGCTTGCGCTTGTAGTAATAGTAATATGTATTTCTGTACTGTACGAGTTGTAAATCACGAAATTCGCAGTCACATTAGCCCACATGAAAAAACACTTAAATATTTTTGGCGAGAGTATGCGTGTACACGAGTAAAGTTGAAAACGCCATTTTTTACTCTACTTCACATTTTTGTTGTAGCTGTTTGCTGGCAGATGTGTTGGTTTTGGTTTGCGCATGGGATTTTAAACCTTCCGAGTATCTGTCTGGTATTTGGTTTTTGTAAAACGTGAAGTATAAAACAGCATTCGGATGCTTAGTCGTAATTTTGTATAATGATTTAGTTACTTATTGGTAAAATTGGCATATGGATCGAGTAACAAAAATTATGAAATAATCCTTATTTATGAACCCATTCCTTTCCTCCGTTCACTCGTAAATAATTTAAATACCCTGTCCTATAGTCATACATGATACATACCAACAATAATATAATATTTATCAACACTAATAGAATTTTCAGGGTGAATTTGAATTCGTCTGCAGTGGCTATAGTCGTAACATTACTAACATTAGGTAGTTTTCGCATGTACTTTCGCTCAATTTGCACACACCATCATAAAAGGTGGAAGGTATATGCAGATCACGTCACATACGCACGTGAAAATATTATCTAATTCAAGATTTTTGAAAATTCTCCGGCCATACGACATACAGCTATACCTTATTGTGCAGACACTATAATACCTAGTTTTTCGCATCTGGTTGTAAAAATAATTCTCCTATTCTGAATTTGCAGAATTTAGTTTAAAATGGGTATTTGTGTGTGATATGCGGTGTGATAATGATGCGTAAAAAATTAACTTGCTGCTTGTAAACCTAAAGTTAGTATTTTCCTTGCAATACTCCAATGTACACTGAATTAGCAAAATGTAAACGTATAGCAGTGACTCATTTGCTTACTCATCATCATCACCATCATGTCATCATGTCTAATTTATTAAATACCTAGGCTTAAATTGTACTATATGCAGAGTTTGGAAAATGTTATGATTACAAACTAGCGTGACTAAATCCACTTTATGTAAATCAAAGTGCAAAACGGGGTGGGTAAATAAATATCTGTTTCTCCGGAATCGACATACATACGATAGATACTACGTACGATTGCTTACTTTTCACAGAAATAATGTGTCACTAGTGTCAGCCATCCATCCTTAATAATTATGGGTGATGGCTGATTATTGAGTATTTGTGTACTATTACATTATTTATGCTATTAAGTAAGTATGACTTACGTGAGTTATGATTCATGGTTTGAGTTTTAATTCATTACTCATTAGATACCTTAAGCTCATATATGACCTTCATTTCATTTTATACAAACTACTGATAATACCAACACCTTCTCAAGCGGAAGTTTATAGAAGTTTGTCATTTTAATCCTATGCATGCAATAATCTGATCTTTAATAAAACCTACATCCTAAATATTGCTGTTAACTGTTAAAAACGATGCTGAAGTGCTTATGATTCCAGGTAGAGTAACTTGACAATTGCTGTCAGTCAAAACCCCCAAGAAATTTTTCTCATCTACAAGTTTATCTTCTCACAATTTTAACCATATCGTATCTGTATCGCTTGTCTTGTATGGTCGGCTTCGAGCCTGAGGCAAGGGAAAGGTCTGCGTTGTAATAGATAGATATAATATCGCGACTGTTACGTTACTCGCATACTCACATGGTGGCAGAATGTATGTCCATTAATTAGTTTTTCATTGCACTGCAAAGTGATTTGGTTAGTTAAAGCAAAATTGTGCCTACTAAATAGAAATTCATAAAAATTGCACGGTAGCACGTATACGTGTTTACATTTTCAGTTTTATATACATCTGAAGGTTTATTGTACGTGCAGGGTTCTTATACCTGATTCTATGCAGTTTTACCGATTCGTGTGCGAATGCCAGTGTATGAATAGAGTCATAAGAAAACGATTAGAATAGAATAATAATAACACTATAATGAGCATTTTTGAAATGTAAACCCGGAAACACATAAAGATGTGTACTGATTGTAGTATAATGTGATTTTGATTAAGAATATACACCACTAAATCTAGTTTTGTTGAAGACTTTGAAGTTTTAGGAAGCTGTTGGATTATTGAAATCAGATTTAGTTGTTAGTTGTTCATACCTATATCTGATTACTCATATCCGGTACCTAAAGCCGAACCGTGCCAAGCTAAGCCTATTTCAAACATAATGGCGACGGCGAAGTTTTAGTACTCCTTTAAACTATACATTCAATTCATGCATACGTATTAATATTAATTTCATACTAGATACATCAACGTAATATCAATCATAATCCAATGCACATTGTCCACTTACACCCAAAATACAATATTCTCCATAATCTCAAATTGCATCGCGTTGTATGTATATGTAATTACTACTATTCTTCAGATTCTTCTATTGCGTTCGAATTGGTTATATGTGAGTTGACCGGTTATTATTTTTTATTCCTGACTCCCCGAATCCTGTTGTGGTTTACATTTACGATACAAATGTTGCAATTCTACTTCCTTCGGCCTGGGCCACTGGTAGCAGCTAGTGTGGAATTTGTGAGCTATGTTTATTGTCGTATAATAAATTAAGCACTTAAATGTACATTGTTGTTGGTGGGGGGGACATGGACGGAGCTGCTTGAACTGAAATTATACAACTGATTGATATACATACAAGGACAAATAGAGAATGTTATCTGCATGCAGTCAATGCAAATTACAATTATTGTGCACTGTACATTAACTTAATTCGTCCATGCATAGTTCATGTTCATAGTACACTACATCATCAGTGCAGTAGTTCATTACATCACCAATATCACCATGAAGTTGAAGGGATAGATCGAGCAGAGAAATATCATTGAAGACGTGTACGTGTAGATTCAATACATTGTTGCACTACAAATTATACATTTCGCGTTATGCTGATGGTTTTAGCTATTATTAATTATCTTAAGAGCGCATCTTAAATTTAAAATTGTAGGATTTACAATTAATTGTAAAATGCATAAGAAAAAACTTTAACTGCACTCTATGTTTCATTTTAGGTTTACCTAAAATACCTGTCTAGGATTTTTGTACGTGACATAGTGGATACTTCTGCTGGATACAAGTGTGCAGACGCAGCGCAGGCAGACCGGGCGAAGAATTCTGAAACGAATAAGGCTTTTTCTGTTGATGCAATTAAGTACAAACCAAAATGTCGCCGAAATCAACAACGCCGTCACTTCACAAGGTTATTATGGTACGTCTGTGACATGATTCAATTCCAAGATTATTAGACCATCATTAATACTTGGCACGATAACGATAATTAATTTAAATAAACATCGTTGTTCTCCTCTAGGTGGGTTCTGGTGGTGTTGGTAAAAGCGCGTTGACCCTTCAGTTTATGTATGATGAGTTCGTAGAGGATTACGAGCCTACAAAAGCCGACTCTTATAGAAAAAAGGTACAGGCAATATAAGTATTGTTTTAATTGAGGCTTCTTGCAGTCCTCCAAATATGATTTTGGAATGGTTTGGAATTCAGGATTGATTAATATGGGAATGTGAAAATATAGGTTGTTTTGGATGGAGAAGAAGTTCAGATAGATATTCTGGATACTGCTGGTCAAGAAGATTATGCAGCTATCAGAGACAACTATTTCCGTTCCGGTGAAGGCTTCCTATGTGTATTCTCAATAACAGAAACAGACTCATTCCAAGCTACTCAGGAATTTAGGTATTTCGATGTGATAATAAGCTAATACCGGCACCGCGTTTATGATTTCTAGCCGAGTGTTAACTTTTCTTATTTATTGCAGGGAGCAAATACTCCGTGTAAAAGGGGATCAGTCGGTTCCATTCCTTTTAGTAGGAAATAAATCAGATTTAGAAGATCGTCGTAAGGTCAGTAAGGAAGATGCTGAAAACAGGGCTGCTGAGTGGGGTGTGCCATATGTTGAAACATCCGCGAAGACTAAAACAAATGTCGATAAAGTGTTCTTCGATCTGATGCGTGAAATTCGGATGCGAAAAGATGTTGACGGTGGTGGCACAGACGGACCAAAGAATACAAAGAAAAGGAGGAAGCTAAAGTGTTCCATACTTTAAGGACGAAAATGTCAATCGCTTGATTCAAAGAAACAAAGAATGAATCTGCACCTACAAGTCCTTAGTGCATCATCATTTAAATATTACATCATGTAATTCTACACAACATTAACATTTTGGTGTTATAAAAGTTAAAATTATCATACTGTAAAATGTTGTAACATTTTTAAGTGCAGCTGAGAAAAATGAAAAGTAGACCTATACTTAAATTACGTTAGCTTTATAACTTGTAGCGCAATGTCTTGTCAAGTTAACCTATTTGTATGAAAAATTCCGGAAATAATGAAGTAGGATAATTTATGAAATATGGTTTGCTACTATTGCATATAAGGTATATTGCTACTACTACAACCACTATATCTGTTCAACTCTCGTGTTTAAAACATATATTACTGTAATGAAAAAGTCAGGCATTTGGAATATTACAAGAAGAAATTTTGTAATTTATTATTGAAAAGACTACAAACTGTTGTAGATATTACAGGTATTCATATTCACAAGAAAAAACTACAATATCTATTGGTGTTAATCTTGGAAAGCTTCAGAATAAGTGAAGAGATACTCTTCATGCATGCAAATATTTGTCAATTTTCTTCTGTTTATTACAAATTACTTCCTTCCTTGATTTTTTCTTCAAATTTATATTAAGATATTTTATATTTTTGATAATATTGCTTCATGTTTGAGGTTTAACCTTGTTGTTGAGTCAAGAATGAGCATAAAACAGATATTAGGGTAGTAATCATCGTTGAAACTTTGAACTGTAGAAACATGCTGAAATATTTTGTTAAACTGTTTTCTTTGTAAACTCAAATACTGGATTGGAACAAGTTGAGATTTCATGATGACTTGCTCAATAATTATATGATCAAACTGATACAGCAAGTAACTTCGAACAGTGATATTTCTCGTGTACAAGAGCACCATGCTATGAAGTATTGGAATAGTGTATGCCCCCTGCAGTGTCACATTGCCAGTTGTGAAGTGTTTGAGAACATTGTTTTAATTGGATCTGCAATTTTGTTCAGTAATGTTTACTGAACAACAGATTCAGCGTGACCTTAAGCAGAGCTAACGTTTTAATTTATAAATCCGTACAGAGCCGTATAAGCCGATTTTAGTTAGCAAATTGGATTTCAAATAGTTCGGCTTCGTTCAATTATAGTCAAATAAATTAGATAGGAAGTCCAATTTGAATTTTGACGTTAGGGTCAATTTTGCGTGCCCACTAGCTTCCGTTGTAATACTTCATAGAATATGACATTTCAATTGAATTACAGTAGCTGCTTCGTTAAAGTAAACAATGTGGCGTAGTGTATCATTATTAAAATATGTTCGTTGCAGAAATTATTTAGAATTCTTCAACGATAGCTCCTTGGATTAAAATTTCCAGTGTTGGTACAGATTTTAATCATATAAGTAGAAAGGAAAGAAGCACACCTCTATGTCTTGTCCAAGTTTTTTAAAGTTAATTAAAATAAGTTTAGAAGAGCAATATTATGTGAATACTTGATTTTGATTTTGTGCCATTGCCTGTAAATTGTAAGTGGAACTGTAATACTATTGCATTGTTGCGATTATTATTATTATTATAACTGATTTTATCCCGGTTGCTTACAGAATAAAATATTCGCGACAGTGTAAGAAATGTTTGCAGACTAAGTTGATTGCCGCCCCTTTGTAACTTTCAAGGTTACTTTTTATGCACGCACCCTTTGCGATAAATATCATGCATATAAAATTATATATTAAAGAGTTAATTATCCCTTCAAAGAACATTGACTTGTTACGTCGTAAGGCTCAGCTTCTATCGGATAAGTAACCAAACTTGGCTGAAGTTGACCACTAGACACTTCTCTAGCATTCGGACATATTGAAACGTGGGGATAAGTTATGTGGTCTCGCTGTAACTGAGCACGCATATTTAAATTCCAATCCATAGAATCAGAAACTTCCGAAATGGTGTGTCCTGCAAGATGCGATGGAGATGTGGTTACAAACTCCAAGCGTGATTCGTCCCTGTGTTACAATGAAAATATGTTATGAGCTAACTGCTTATTTTGTTCATCAATGCATTTATTTTTCACTTACCATGTCACATTTGTAATTCCTAAATATCGTTCCATATACTCTGGGGATATTATTTCACTCCGGCAAATCGGGTATGATGGCAATTTATTATAGTAGAGCATAAAGGTTTTGCACATCTCCTGGTCGGTGCCATAACCTCCGACAGTGGTGGTACTCTTATTTGTAGTGTCGTAGACACACCCTGAGCATTTTCAGAGGTATTATAAACTAAGTGTAACAGAAAGTGCTGTAATTAAGCAAAGAACATTAATACATACGCATAGTAAGTTGATCTCCGGGGAGAACTGTCACTTCTTTTCTCAAGAATCTTGACGGTTGGTAACTGAAGATATAATTATCGTCATTTGACACCCATGGGAGTTCACGATTGTTTCTAAAATGTTGTATTCTGAGTTGACGACCTGGATGTAACAAGATGCATTTAAAAGAATATCTAGCTTTACCAAGGATTTCTAGTTTTACCTGCGTTATGGGAGTGAAGCAGAGCAGACACAAGTTTGATTCCATTTGCAGGTAGCATACTTCTAGTGCATGCAGAACTACAATGAGCATAAAATCTGTGATCTAAGGAGCTTGGAGGTAATAGTAGTGACGGGCTGCCGGGTATATGATGCCCCATGCTCAATACAGCACCATCATGTTCCCTGCATAAAATTGTCAATTCTTAAATTTAGTATTACCAAATCACAGCTTATTCGATTGCAATAATAATAGGATTAGGAAATGTAAGGAAAACCCAGTCAACCTCAAATTTTCAGTGTAATATGCATCAATCTGGATTTCCGAAAAAATGTCTGGTCGGCCAGAAGGGTTGTCATAATGCACCTAGTACACCGAAATTTATGTACTGCTTAAAAATACATCTACGCAAACACCTTTTGTGTAATGATAAGGAGTATTTCTATCACTGTTTCTGAATGTACCTGCAGAACATAGTATTCAGATGGATTTGAGAGACCAAGTGGTATCCCTACATGGTCAGGGTAAAAGTCTGCCTAAAAACAGGTGAAATTCGCATCTATTATGAAGTTCTTGACGTTAAAATAAGCAAGTATGCAGGCAATGCAGGCAAGTAGGCAAATACCTTTCCACCAATAGCAAATCCATGAATGATGTCAACGCAAAATTGCGTTGGTAAAGGAGCTTGCCGTCCACCCTGGTTAAAATTATTGTAACATTCTCCACCTCGATGTTGTAAAAACGGCTCGTATGTACTTAATGGATCAACGTTTGCTGGTGGAGTACAACGAAATAGGAGAAGGTGATGCACATTTGACCTACTCTCTGGATTGACATATGTACTGACCTACACAAGACATTTAAAAAAATGCACAAAAATATCTTCCCGGAGAAAGTAAACATTATTTATACAAGACAAGCGCGAAATAGCTTACCCCAACAAGATGATGTTTTTGAGGAAGGTTAATTTTGTGAAAATTACACCAATATGTAGTTTTTTTGGCTGGGATTTGAAGTCTTGTTCTTATAGTCCATACATTTAAACCAGCAACCTTGCTATTAGGAGGATCAACCGGGCCTTGGACAAATTCTGGAGTGTAGTCCGGGTCCAGCAAATAAATGTTCAAGTTTCCCCGATTTCCAAAGTGATACTCCGAAGAACTATCCGTTTCCCCGTATGCCCAGATAACGGAAGTCACATCATCCTGATTTTCCAAATTTTTAAGATTTCAATTGATGTTTTAAAGATTCAGAATGTGTATAAGACTGCAATTTTATAGATCTTACAGTAATCGGTATATCATGCTTGTCACAGGTGTCAAAAGCCCTTGAAAAAAGGAGGCACGTGTGTGTCTTACTCTCCGAAGCTGAGTGTAAAACCCAGTCCTGGCTTTCATCGACAACTGGGTACTGGTTCCCTATGGCATGTCTATCCTAAGCAGCACAAGTATCAATATCAATCCTTACGTTTTAGAATTTGAACACAAATTAAAAATGAAATCAGCACACTGGAGTTCTAAGGGACTCATCTTTCTTACTGAAAAGTACACTTTGCCACTAGGGTTTACTCCGCCAATAACGATGTCAGCTCCAGTCATCTTTCCTTTATTTCGAGACAAGCCAAGTCCTACCCATCCTCGGGTTTCAACAGTCACATTAAAAACGACACGCTTGTTTTCAAAATCAACGTTCCATTCGAGCTGATATTTGCCTTTGGGATCCAGGATTTGTGAATGCCTATATGGGTTCCTATCTAATTTATATCCATGAGCCAGGAGAAGATGGCATATTAGGAGGGAAAATATGCCAATTGTGGTCGCCGAAGTAAATTCTGCCATGATTCTGTTAGTAGTGAAATGAAATAGTGAATCGACTATTCCTCGAAGTGTTTTAAGTCTTAACTGCGCCTTCGCTTAAATCACGATACGAACGAATAATGCTTCCGCGCTTGCCTATGCCTATAGAAGCCAACTTTTTACATCAGTTGAAATTGATGCTTTGAACTGATTGGAAGGGTTGAATGCACACGATAAACTTGACATTGATTCATTCATTATCCACGTAAGATAATCTGATTTTGAGGGGGAAACCATGTCATTTAATTAGCAGTTGCGTTTTGTAAATCAGATTCCATTGCATTGTATTATACTATGTATCAGTCAAGATAATCCCAAGATTAAGTAATAGAGCTACACCTCCGGTACAAGCGGAACAATTACATATACTTATACACCCATCAAGAATAAAACGGAAGCCATCAGTCGTCACCTTGTAATTGATGGGGCCAATTAATACTTCATCAATAATATTTAGTAAATGTAAGTATCATTGTTGGGCATTAAATTATTAGTTATTGATAGCCATTCGCTTGCAATAAGAACCTTACTGCCGCTGAAGGGATCCTGTTTTGATAATGATAATAGATATGAATCGAAATAAACAAACATAAAGACGCACATCCAAAACTAACATCCTTCCAGCAGTTCGTGAATCGTGAAGCGTTATATTTTCCCCATTATATGAATTATGAATTGCCATTAGTAGTTTTCCCGAGGATTTCCTTTTTGCCTGTCTAGCACTTTGGGCAATTTAGGTAAGTTTATACGTCGACATATGACGAATCTTGATTTACAATACAAGCTTGGGTGGGAGTAGTCCGGATGAGAAACGAAGCTATGTATGTTATGTTATGTATCATTGCTGATTCCTTTTATAAAATGAATTTTGATTTCGTGTGGAAATAGTCTGATTACTCAGGATAGCCATCAAATAACTGGTCCAAAAACTTGAGCTTTTATTTTCTAACCGGTTACATTTTCATTATAATTGTACACAATATTTGAAATTAAACGTTTTGCAAATATGCTTACGCTAACTTCAGTATTTTGTACAAATGCTTGGCCGTTCATATGGAACGATGTCTACAGGATATATGCTCATATGTTGATACTCGGAAGTCAGTATACCATTGTCTTCGGAGATAGAAATATCCTTAACATTAGTACCACTCCATCCTTTATTTCTTCGAAGAGAAGGCTGTGATAATGGACGCTTTGTGTTCAACGACACTTCGTTAATGGGTACCAGGTTCTGGCATTCTTGAAACTTGTTCAAGCTCTCTGTGATACTTTTGTAGCTGCTCACGCCTGCTGATTGTCCAATCGATTCGATTCCCAACTTCTGATACCACTAAGCCGGCATTCTCCTTTGGAGCGGTTACCAAATTTTCAATTCTTGCGTCGACCCTGTTATTGAATCATCTTGCTTACATCAATTACATCCGTATGTACCCCTTATCATTACCATTACGAGATCGACAGTAATATAACTCCGTAAAAGTGTACAATAATTAACTTCAATTAAAAATTACCATGTTGTATTCCATATTCCCAAAAACCTCTCTGTACTCATCAGATCTAATTTCACCCCGACATATGCCAAATTCGGGAATCTTATTATAGTACCACACGAATCCATTGCACATTTCTGAGCTTGTTCGAAAACCACCAACGGTAACAGTACCATTTCTATCCGTGGTGTCATATACGCAACCTGGAAATCCATATTAACTTAATTGGTTTCTGTCGGAATTTTTAAAATTTGCTTCTTCTGTGTCCACCTTATGTGACATAATAATATTATTAGTTTGGCTCACTACTTACGAACAATAATTTGATCTCCTGGAAGAATAACTAACTCATTTCTCAGTATCCTGTTCTGCTGGAAGTTAAAGTTGTAATTGTCTTCATAGGTTATCCAAGGAAGTTCCTTGCCATTACGTATATGAATGAGTCTAATTCCGCTGCCTAAACACAATTATTCCAACGTCACTGTGAGATTGAGAGGCAAATAGATTGAGATTTCAAATGATTGTGTGGACACACCTGCAAGATGTGTGTGTAAAGCCGTGGCAAAAACCCTTATTCCTTCAGAAGGAAACATTGTTTCAGTACAACCCGACGCACACTGGCCGTAAATCCTATGGCCCAGTGAATGCGGAGGAATCATTATAGATGGTGACCCTGGGGTAAGTGAACCTGCAAAACATGTTTAACAGGTTTCTAATAGTCAACTTAACGTTGTCCGTATCACACTATTTCAATGTTTCTATCTATTTAAGCTATCTATACTAACCTATAGTCATCATAGCTGCATCGTGTTCACTGTATATGTATATGTATTGCAAGAATAGAACGAATTTTAGAATTTTGTTCTCGCACACATAGAAAGCATATGCATTCCAATTACAAGCACACTCACCGAAGGTGTTCAGTATAAAATATTTCAAAGGCGTAGCGAAGACGGATCCCTGGAATGGCCTCTGTATTCTACGTTACCAGTCAGAAATAAAGCATATTATATGGATTGAGATCCACTTCGTTGTTAGATTTACCGGGAGGGAAATAATGATATATTTGCAATACCGTGAAATGCATTTGTAAAAGGAAGTACTCGTCAGAATGCAAGGGAAAACCTACGTGATCCGGGAAAAATACACCCTAATAA
>JAANSN010004581.1:0-14646 GCA_036850665.1 Dicranocentrus wangi | reverse complement strand
GCCATTAGCGTAACAATGTGTAACAAAGGGGAGTAGGGGGGTCATTCTGAGCGTAACATTCCTGATCGAATGATACTACTATTCCTTTAAAACACATACAGGGTCATTTGTAATGTTTTATAAATACGAAAATAACATTCGGAAATTTTCTATTGTTATTGCCTGAGGTCAAGGGAACAACTAAATGATGGATACATGATACAAATTTCTCCATTTTATTTTCGTATTTATACAATACAAATCACGACAGTCGCCGAGAGTCATACGTCTGCATAACGGATTATGGATGCGAAATACAGGGTGAAAATTATTGTTGCGTAAATACGAGCCACATCACTATCACCTTCCTGTTCTATTATATGTAAATGATCACTCCACCAGCAAGTGCTGGGTCTGGCGTTAAAACTCTGTGTGAGGAATGACGGCGTTGAGAGAACTAGCGTCATAAAAGCGATATATTCTGTTTCAGCTTTCAGGAATAGTTGGAAACAATTACCAAAATTAAGTTCAAACAAATTTATAGTTTTTTGAAATTTCTGGTCACATTTCAAATCTAGTCGAGTCAAATTTTTATTGTCGGTTTAATATTCAGTTTTGTTCAGTTCATATGGTAAAAACATGTTGGATAATATGAAGGCGACATTGCAGAAACAATATATCGTTAAAGCGTACTTATTTGTTCAAAACAAGTACACTTTCCACTAGTGCCCACCGTATTTGAATTAGACTAGTAATAAAGCAATGCCCGTTGGTTGCGTTCCTTCCTAATTAACTAACAATAAGTCATGTTTATTTACAAATAGATTTCAACTTGCTGGAAAACCAGGAGACTCGCAAGCAATCAGCCTTCAGTTGAGTAGCATACTACGAAATAGTAAAATTTAAACATTCGGACGCCGCGCGTGAGTGACCACATGTTTTATAGCTTTCCACCGCCACGCCCGCATTCAGCAACGCAATCACATTAAAATACATTTTCTACTTTCTACATGCTGATTTCTAATTCGAAACTTTCAAATATCAATCCATTCAGAGCTGTCCACAGTCCTCGTCAAAAGCATTAATAAGAGTGTTGTGGAGTTACGTAAAAGACGTTACGTGTAAGGATTTTCCAATGTTTCATCGATTTGCTCTTGCCCTGTTATGCCCTTGCAGATTCACCTTAACTTGTCCTTGGGCAAGAAGACTAAAAAGATATACTGACTAATTCCCCTATTTTTGTTAATTTTTTGCGGTTACATATTTTATGGTTGAAACTAGCCTTGGGTTTTTTCATTGTGCCACATTTCATTATATTAATTACTCCGGAAGAACAAGGTTTTCTTTTATTCGGGAGACGACGTGTGCAAAAGGGAGAATGATGTGCCGAACAAAGCAAGCTGTTATTGTCCTCTTCAGCCCTTTCTCTTTTAATTTTAACAAAAGGAACTCCGTGATGTGAGGTAACGTCCTGTTGGAACAACTACCCTACATTAAAATAATTCGAGGGTACTGGGTTTTAGACGTCATTCAAGTGGATGATTCGCCCAGAGAACAATAATTGCTTTCTTCCAAAGGATTGCAAAACTCTGGTTTCACCCTACTTATACAACAACATATATCCAGCCTAAGCCTAATGTCTTTCCAAGAGGCGCCAAAAACTGTGTAACAAAGGGAAGCGAAGCAAACGAACGAATCGTTGTCGAGGTCAAAAAGTGAACATACCATATCAATATCTCATATCTGCTCTAAACCAAATTACCAACTGTTCAACTCGTAAAGGAACTTAACCGTGCAAGAATTATTTTTAGGTAAACTGCGCGCATTGCACACTACTTTCCTAACCCATTTCCTACTTTTACTTACTTTCGCCAAAAATGTTTCCGTGTAGTAAACAATTCCCTAGTTCGCTCGTTGTATTATTCCCAATTTTGACAATATTATTTATTCCCCATGTGCTTACTAAAGAGTTGAAGAAATCTGAGATTATTTTGTTGACGCACCTAAATTGGCTAAAGGGATTCGAAGAGTGTTACAACATTGTTGCATTCTACACCAAAGTCGTCGAATTCGCCCCTGACCCGGATTTGCTCCTCCAATCAAACTCAATTCTTCTACCATATTCCATTTTTCAAGATGACATTGGTCGCCATGCCGCCATCAACCTCCAAATAAGATGGACCACCTGCATTACAATATCTGTTGTTCTAGGCTATCAAGCCAGCCCGTCCGTAACTCAACTTGGACAAAGGTTGAAGACTGCCGATTACTGGAATTGGAGCAAGCGCTACACGAGTCGTCCAATAAACCATGGTTCACACTGGATGTTACTTGTGAGTACCGGAGCTCCACTTCCGGCCCAGCTACTCACCCATCTGGATAAAAAGTCGAATTTCGTAAAAGCCTTTACAATTCTATATGGATATGAATATTATGACCCTTCAAACATGCTCATCGACCCCTTTAAGTCTTCAGTAATGAAGATGATCTCCAAATCTCCGTCCTCGATTGTCTACATGTGTAGACGATGCATCCCCTCTCAAAACCTATTCTTCGGTTTATTCTCACCAAGATACCCTTTCACCAACTTCAATGTCACCTGTGAAGAATCCCAGCAGCAGAAGCGCAGCTGCAGACAGGACATGGAGCGGACAATTTACAGGGCAACAGAAGATGGAAGACTGACTCACTTTGGATTCAGCGTGTGGCTAACCGGTCAGCTAGATCGGGATCGAGGTAAAGCGCTGGACATGATTGAAAACGCAAGAACAACTTATGACATACTCAAGGCTCAGCCCGACATTGATCAAATTGTGCTCCACATGATTACTGCAAACATGCCGGGGATGGGGCGCCTTCGGAACCCTAGAGCCGACAAGTATTGCTTCATTAGCATCACGCGCGGATTTGAGCACCGCGCAGTCCACGCCCCTGTGGATTTTGTGGCTTACAACTTTTTAACTTGCGACAGCCGTTCAGAATCCAATTTAGATTTCAGTCGGTACACGAGGCAGTTTAGGTGGGAGGTGTGGGCGGGACTTGGACTCTCCATAGTCGTTTCCTCCTTGCTCCTCCTCTTTGGGCTCGGGTTGAGATTGGTGGAGGTCGTCTCGTCGGGCGTGTGGACAATCCTCGCCATTCTACTAAACACCTCGTCTGGAGGTGGTGGCCTGGCTATGTTTCAGAAAAGGCGAATTAAAGCAATGCTTGGCGGCTGGATCCTATCCGGACTAATCCTGAGCTCTGCATACATTGGGAAACACAATCTGGAGGTGGTTCTCCCTCCGGTATATCAGGGCTCTTGGAAGAATCTCTGGGATGTACAGAATTTTACTCTATTTTCCTCCGTTCCAACATTGTTATTTTCTGATTCCCATTTCTCCTACGACTTCAAATCTCTAAAGGGCAAGGCGTCTCGGCCTTTTTGGAGATATCCCTGGGAGCTGAACATCCTGTGGAGCCTGGCTCGGACGAGGGACGACGTTGACTTGGAAACCCTGACAGATCGATTACAAGCTTGCGATAAGACGGCATACGTGATGTTCCAGTACCAATTGGCCAGCGTGCTCCATCGAATTAAACAAGATGATCGGAATCGGAATCTGCTGTCATCATTCAGACAGCCTATATATTTGGGGCAAACCCCGTTTCTGGAAAATTATAAAACTTATTTTGTCAAGTTTTGCCCAGCAAAGTACTTGACTCAAAGGATTAGCTGGTTCAGAAACTCTGGAATTTACGATTTCTGGAAAAAACGAATATACCGAGATGGAGACCAAAGAGTGAAGGTGAAAATGGCACCTCAGCCTTTGAAGCTGACATCTCATTGTGTCACAATCCTGGTCATATTCCTCATTTGCTCTGGATTGTCTGCTGGTGTCTGGTTGATTGAAATGGTGTCCGTCATCATTTCATTAGCCCCGAAGAAATTTGCTCTAGGCGTAATAATATCCAGACTGGGTTCAACATGCATGATGACTAGCTTCCGCTTTATTATTAGCCGTGTATTTAGCATAATATTAATATTAATGTTGCGTGTAAGGGATTTGCATAATTTTCTTTTGGCTCGTCCTTTGGGCAGGGTTAATACCGAAAGGAAAACAAGAGCAAATACTCTGCGTGTAGTTTTTATTCAACAATCGTAGGAATCAGATGAATGGCATGCATACACAATATAAGGTTGACTTTGATCATGGAACTTTGGAACACATTTTTGTCATTTATTCAGGGGGTGCGTTGTTGCAAATTGTTGCAGAGATGTCATAATAATAATTTTCCTAAAATTCAAGTTTAATCTGTCAAGCAAGTTTAAATGTTGATCCAAGCATGTAAAGGTATTTAGACGAAACAAATAAACACATCTTTTCAGTTTTCAAATCTTATTTCAAGATTAAAATATTTTATTTTTATTTAATCCAACATTTTCGACTTAAAAAGTTTCTTACATATTATTATTATTACTATATAGTTTTGTAGCATTTTACATAATTTCCTATTGGAGCAGAAACATGTTTACCATATTTGAAAATACAAATTCTTGAGAGACCGAGACCAGTGGTGTCAACCTGTCTGCAAAGTTGCAAGAGCCAAACCCGCACCGGGTTGGCCTGCACGATGCACCAAATTTAATCATAATTTTATTTCGCTCCTTTCTTTTGAAATGGTGAAGAGATTCCTCAAACCCTGACAACACATGGATTGACACAAGTACCAATTTCCACAACCATGAAATTCTCCAGAAGAGTCCAGGTAATAATACACTCTGCGGAGCTCCTATCGTGGCAAAACTAAAATAATTTGAGAGTCACGACGAGAAGAGACCCATTTACCGTAATCATAACCAAAGTCACTTGAATATTTGATTGAGACAATGTTTTCGTCACATTCAACTCAGCCGAGTGAGTTTTATTTAGTATACGCCACAACACCAAATAGTATAAAAATACATTTAATCGGGTTTCTGCTGTTTTTTGTTGAAATCCGACTGTCCCGATAAACGTAGACACGCAAATTATTAAAGCGGCTCCGTCTACGTCTAGTAATTTCTGAGCTTCGTTCGTTTACCGACATGCTCCATACGTTTGAGCGCACTACCGGTCATTTGCCCCTGCGGACAAAAGCCCCTAGGAGGACATAAGCCCCCTAGGACATAAACCCCCTAGGACAAAAGCCATTTTTAAAAAAATTAAGATATTTTGGACTTCTACTATGACTGCAGCCGCATATGTATGGATCTCATTTTCTGCTCATTTGCACCGGGCTGGAAAGCCAATTCAGATGGGTTTTGGGTTACCCGCATTTGGGTATTGCTCCTCTTAACATACCTACACATGAAAAAACCTCAAATTTAGGAGAGTTTGTATCGGAGTATCCAAATTACTAACATATGACCACCATATGCTGGGTTTCAAGAAAAGTAGCCCATTTTACTGTGGCAAGATATCCTTTAACCATACAATCAGTAACATTGCCAGTAGTATGTTTTTACAATTTTCAATGAGATCGAAAGTAGGACAAAATATAACCGCTAACGTCAAGTGATATTCCACTTTGCTCATAATAAATTATTGGCTACTTTTCTTAAAACGCATGGTCAGTATGGTGGTCATATTTTAGTAATTCTGACTTATTACAGTAATTACAATTAGATAAAAAATCTCCCCACATTTTTAGGGTATTTCCCTATACAGGATTGTTAGGTGTTTGGAGCAAAAACCCTATCCGTTAACTTTTGATTTGACAATGCTATTTGGTTTATTTGGGTTCCCACTTCCCAGCCAGGTATATGTACGTCCTCGACATGCATACATAAGAACACGTGATAAGTGGGTTACATAGTCGTAGTCCAAATGCAAATCTCTCAGGGGCTTTTGTCCGCAGGGGCAAATGTCCTAGACCCGTTTGAGCGACAGGCAGGCGACCGAAAATCTCATATTTCGCAATGAATTTTTGGTATGTAGTGAGTCATGAGTTCCGAATTTATTATTGTTGTTGTTGTTTAAAAACTACCTGACAAGGAATGACAAGTTGAAAGTTATAAATGCGAACATTTTTTTGGAAGTTTTACAAAAAATATTCCTATATTTAATTTCATGGGAAGTCAGTCATTTTTGTGTCGCTTTGAGAAAAGGGTAGCTATTCGAGAAAATGTCATGAACGTTATAGAGTTCCACTAAATAAATAAACAACAAGTATATTGGAGAAGCGGCTTTCATGGCTACGAAACCACGAACGATACGAACCCTTGTCTAGTGACCAACACAAGCCAAGCCAAACCAACAGTCACGGCTTGGCTTGGCTACGGCTTGGCTTGGGCACGGCTTGGAAGTGGCTTGGCTGCGGCTTGGAAATGGCTTGGCTGCGGCTTGGATGCGGATTGGATACGACTTGTCTGAGGGTTGCCCCACATGTTGCAGTACTTCGAACGGTCGAACAAAATATACACATGGGGTGGATTTACCCGTAACAAGGGTCGTTTCCCCCCGCTGGGCGAAATACTGAACTTCGTAGTACATTCCTTAAACACGCTGAAATTACCAAATTCTCCATATTAGACAATCATGTAAATCATTGTGTCCCCCCACCGGGGTGAAATGACCCTTGTGTGGTAAATTCAATGACTGACTCGTAATGTACATTGTCCAGTATGTATATTTTGTTAATTTCAGCTTGTTTAGTATTTCCTTAGTGTGGGGGGAAATGACCCTTGTGTGTAAATTCAATGACTGATGCCAAATGTATATTGTCTAATATTGAGAATTTGGTAATTTCAACTTGTTTAAGGAATGTACTACGAAGTTCAGTATTTCGCCCAGCGGGGGGAAACGGCCCTTGTTACGGGTAAATCCACCCCATGTGTTTATTTTGTTTGACCGTTCGAAGTACTGCAACATGTGGGGCAACCCTCAGACAAGTCGTGGCTCTGGCTTGGCTTGTGTTGATCACTACCCTTGTCTAACATGTCATACGGGAATACGTTGAAAGTCTGCTTATATTTTAGGAGCCATGTAGGTGTAAAGTATCAGTCATTTGACATAAGCAGTGTCACACGAATTATTCAAATGGGAGTAGATGCTTGGTTGGTGTGGCAAACCTTTGCCTCTAGCAAAGTTTATACAATTTTAATGAAACTAAATAAATATATGGCATATGAGGAGAATGTTTGTTTATAGTATCAATGACCGGTTTCTGAGAAAAGCGACAGGCTTCAGGAAGAGTTTATCTATTTACTACACAAGGTTGTTGGTTTGCGGAGGAACGACGGACAGCGGACAACATCCCATAAAAATCATAGTGTAAATCAAAGGTGACCACATTTATTAGTTTTATTCCTACCAAGACCTCTTACACTTTGGAATATCCACTTATGATCAAGCATTTTTATTCGTGTTGGTTCTGGCTGAAGTCATCGGAGGGGGAAATAAAAATCTAGTCACTGGAGCGATCGGAAGTGTCATTTGTCGCACAATTCTCTACTTCCCCAGAAATTTCAAACTCGTATTGTCAAGTACTTGCTAGCTCCGCCTTCTTGCTTTACTTTCATCGATGATCCAATCTACAAAAGGAGAGCAAAATGGAGAGCACTAAACTTGTTGCACCAACAAACCTTTCGATTTTTTTTAAATCCGGAGCTACCTCAACGCAAATCCTCTAGTTTATTTTCCTGCTCTATACAGCGAACAGATGTTACAAAGCTATTTATTTATCAAAGCTATTATCTTATTTATAGATAGAGCTGCAGGACTTAGGTACACTCATTTTACAGTTAGGTCCTTTCTTTTTTTGTGTTAAATCACAAGAATGTTAATTTAATGTTCATAGTATCAGTGTTATCATTTATTTTAATGCTAAATATTTAATTACAGCAGCAGTATCCTCGCCACAATGTTTTTGCATAGTTTGCAAAAGCATGTCTGTAAGATGTAAAAGTGATTATTTAAAAGCAAAAAATTCGAAGTACATGTATATTTTGCTCGATTCTCAATCATAATTACCTCAAATGAATAACAATCAAAATCTCCTCGATAATTCCATACTAACTCATCTATTTCAATGTTAGTAGAGAACAATGGACAATGGACCTGTGTAGGTCACACCTACGTACAGAACGGTGTGAATGTAGCAATTTGGCTTTTACTGTTTATGTTTAAACATTGCTGATTAATATACTTAGCTGAAAACAAAAAAATAAAAATCGTTGCAGTTGTTTAATATTTAGAATTCATTTATTTTAATACATTTTAGCTTTTGTTATTAAATATACTAACCAGCTTCAGGCACTTCCTTGGCACTAATCGTCAACAAAAACTCTTTCTTCTATTCCCTTTTTTTGAGCTTGTATGTTAGGAAGCATGACAAGATAGCTAGAGTGACCAAAAGTTTGATATTACGCCTCTCTTCTTTTACCTTTTTCAAATGTCACATATTCCCTATGATACGCGAATAAAAACTCTTCGGCAGCAATATGTCTTTTCGCTATTACAGCATATCCCTTTTCAGGGGTGTTGACGATTGCATAGTCACGCATAGTCAGACCGTGTTCTCCTGAATTGTTGCAATCAGTAGTACAATTTGTAGGACAAGGGATATGATTTTCATTCCTGAATTTACATATGGACAATGAGTTTTCTACAGGATGACGACAAATCCCACTTTGCTTTCCGATTATAGCTGAAAAAATGTAACAAACTGATGGAATTTATCATATTATTTAACTGAAAAATCTAATAAAAACAGCCTGTTATTACCATGCACCATATTTGTACTTACATGTTTCACTTCTTCGGCAAGACCTTGTAGATTCAGGTAAATTCTTCATTCTGTTCATTTGCGTTTGCTGTTTTTTCGACATAACTGTAAGAATTAGAAGATACATTTTTAAATCCATGTAAATATTTTATAATATTAATATTCTGAACAACTACGTGTACGTATTATTAACAATTCTTATTATTCTTGCTTTATGCTGTGGGATTCAAATTATGTATCCTTCTAAGACCGTTCATGATGGCATATATGGTCGAATAAATATTTGCTTTACTTTAGAAGATATAAAATGCATATAATAGAGCAAAACAAACTTAATGGTTAGTGAATATATCGTATAACGCAGCAAACAATGCTACTATTTGTGTTAACGAAATGAAAAACGACTGCACAAAACCTGTACCATAACTTAGTAGCTCAAACTGAATACGCATACACAATGTTTAGCACAATAGTTTAAATAGAAAATTCTACTATTCTACCTGATAGAATTTGCTCAAGAAAATTTTCGTATTAAGCCACACTCGAACACGTATGCAAAGAACACAAATCTAGACAGTATCTAGTTAGTTTTTTGCGCTAATAAACCAATACCCGCAACTACTACTAGTACAAAGTAATGTTTATCTGAGGCATTTTTTTGCAGAAGATCAGATGGGAATTCCAGGATATCTAGATGAATGTCCCATATACTGAAATACTACATACCTTCAGTTTCGATAAAGTGTATGTTATTTTTGTCAACTGTTGACACTAACTAATGACAGAAACCATTTCTTCGATAAGAATGTTAAAACTCGTTCTTCTTAGGCTCTCCCTCCAATCTCAATTATAAATACGCCTACACGACTGTCCCACTAAACATGTGTTTTGTATGAATAAGATGGTACTCTTCTGTTCCCTGCATTATTGCTTGAATGATTTTTGCTGCTGTTGTTACAACATTTAACTCACAATCAGCTAAAAAATCGCTGGCGTTTGCTCCCCGGGATAATCCATTTTAAATACAAGTTGTAAAGTTAAGATAAGAGATAAGCGTGTAATGAATATGCATATCACCGGACGCAATGACTCATGGCATGAGCAGAATGAATAAAAACTCATCGAATTTAAGCTATGAGTCATTTGAAACCCGTAACCCTTATAAAACTATATAATTGGTTTAGTCTAGGTAGCCAGTGAAATAAAATCAGGATGAAAATTTATTAATTTTAAACGTACTGTATTTATTCACAAAAATCTTTTGCCAATGTTTAATCCAAGGAATACATTGCAGTAAACTGTCTATAAATAACCAGTTAGTCAAAATTCGTGTTTGCTGCAATTATTGCAAGCGTGCCAAAGGTGAGTACAACACCAACAGCAATCCCTTTATAAAAGGATGCGGATTCACTCTTTGGAAAAGAGACTTCAAGTGTTGAAATTTTTGCTGCATCCATGTTATCCAAAATGTAGCTGATTGGAAGCCGAAGACTTGGTTTAATCAGAGAGTTCCTCAAGCTTCTGTAATGGGCTGGCTTACCGACCCATTGTAGCGAAAAATCATCCTAAAATTGCAAAGCGTAAAAAATTACCCCTGGAATTAAGAAATAAGTATAATATGCTCAATTTTGTAATACCTTTCCAGAGGTAATTTTGGCCGAAATGGATGATGCACTACTGCCCATTTCACCAAAGCTAATGTAGTGAATAGAATATTCTCCCAGCGACACATTTATCGCTGCAACTTCCAAGAATTTGAACTTTGTGGAAACCACGACCTGACAGAAATATCGTGATGTATCCTCCGTCGTATTATCGCCGCCATCCTCATTCGATGATTTCATCGACATCAACTGGACTCCCAAGTTGGTCTTGTAACAGTCAGTTTCATTCAAAGGGATCTTGTGGTCGCGAACCAAATGTTTTAAAATATCCTTCTCGAGACAGCCACTAAAAGTGCACTCGGGGTATCCAATAAGCTTACACAGTTGGACTGGCCTAGTATATTAAAGGAATAAAATGCACAAAAAAATAAATTTGAGTACGATCACAAAATGGGTAAATTGACTAGTCTAGTAGACACTGATCATGAAGTTGAGTTAGTATCGTCAATACACCTACCGAAAGTTGCAGTCAGCAAGGTGGCCGCGTAAATCCCTTAAGGACACTCTTTCCTCGCAGCCACTTTCCTTGTAGTCGCAGGAAGTGATCGTGTTTTTCACCAGCGCTTCGAGAGTTAGGTTTTGTACCATTTCCGCTCCCAGTGTAACCCCACATTTTTGAGTTGGGCAAAAATGATGTTTCTTTGAGCAGCCCTCGCAAATGGTATGTCCCTTTTTACACATAAAGATTTGCTCTTCTGGTATTACTGAGCAAACGGGACAGCGGAAGGCATCCTTACTAGTCTCCATTATATGGCGAAAAAAGACGAAGCTTGTAGTTGGTCCAGCTCCATGAAGTGGAATGAATGAGCTTGTACGTGTCGTTCATTGAGATTATTACTACTACACTATCTAAATCCTCCATTTCCCAAGCTTATCTTTTTATAATTAACAAAGAACCGGCAAGATAAGATTCTTTGGTAATTTGCTGATGGATGCTCGTTTTATCTTTATTGTCTGACTATCCCACGTCGGTGTGGTATGTAAAAACTAATAATGTATCTCATCTGACGTTCATCTCTAAAAATTGTATAGGATGTTTACATTGAAATAAAGCTTTGGGAGATAGTTTTATATTAAAAGAAGACGACTCTATTTCCGTGGCAACAGTTTCAGCTAACAACTCCAGTTTACAGTAAATCCACAAGATATAAACACAATAAACAACGATTCATATGTCAGCGTAATTGCAATGGCTTTCGGGATGCATTAAATATGCTATAGTTAATAATTAGCAATAAGTGATTAGCTGAATGAGATTGCAAAAAAACAAAGTGTGAAATTGCAAGTGTGATCCCATCTCACTATTAGTGAATATCAGTACGTAAATCTGAATTTTGTAGCTAACTTCCAGTTTAACTCGTGTCAGATATCCTAATCAGATATTATACCGCATAATGATTATCATGCAATCCCTTGCTTAGAAGACTCGTGTCCACTCAAAGAAGAATGAATGTTTGATGTTTGTCATTGTCACTTTGGCCATCATGGATTCACTTTACTGCAGCGGAAGGCGAATGGAATTACCCTACCTGTTTAATAAGTTAAGCGGTTAGCTCATTAAGCCCAGATGTGCGAAAAATGGAAGATGATTTGGACAATTTGCAAATGTCGGTCTACTTTTGATAAACTAAGAAGGCTATTACAAATCAAAAAAAAAGAAATTGGTTCCTCTCTCGCAGAATAGTCGCTGGTTCTTGTTAAATATGCACACTTTGTCCAAGCGACTAATAAGTACTCGCTAGTATTTGCAGCTGCCTTTCTTCGCTTCGGTTTCCAGCTCAGCTCTAGTAACTTGTTGAGTGACATGGGTCACAAAATCTCCACCAATTCGTGACGGATGTTTACGATAGTGAAACAAAGGATTAATTATATACTAGCGGCATGACAATGTGAATTGATTAATAAGACTGATATTTGATTTACTAATGATTTTCCGCACCACGCTACGATCACTAACACAATGTTCTTAAAAAGCACAATAATAATAGCCAAAACAATTTTTTTTATTTGATACCGCCCTCCTGCAGTTGGGGTTTTTGGGGTTCGTCCTCCTTTATTGGAGGTCGTAAACTCCAAAACTTATTCCCTCTCCCAAAGACTGCTGCATCATCCAGGGTTTCTGGTAGCCGCTGGTTTAGCGTTTCAGGGAGAGCCGCAGAGGAGAGAATCCCGACCACCGAGAGTAGAACGATAATAAACCACGGTGCCCCAGCATGAAATTTTTTCTGACAAATAAATCATGAATCATTTGTGTGAGTTTCACTTCACCCAATAATGAGAAGTCACATTTTGAAACCTAGAGTACTGACTGACCGTGTAAACTATGTATGGCGTGAGAATGCCAGCAATGGACGCACTCGTTGACGCAACCCCAATCCCTGTCGAACGTAATGGCGTTGGGAATATTTCCGTTGCTTGAAGATAAACTACCAAAAATGTTAGTGTTGTCGCAAACCTAGAAACAACAATATGTTAACAGAACAGCCTTGAGTTTTTTTTAATGTAGCAATATAATGGATTTTTATGAGCCGCACAGACAAGTGTCATTAGTGATAACCTTGCGACAGCCGCAGCAATAAGTGAAATAATCATCCACGTGCCAGCATCCGCCTTGCAACCCGCTGCCACCGATGCCAAGCCGCTGGAAGCAAGGCACACGAGGAAGAACAAGACCTGGGTCCACCTCCTCCCCACCTGCTCACAAAGGACATTGCCTGCCGGCCCGGCAAGCCCTTCGATCGCGGCGAGAATGAAAAAGTTGAGAAACTGGTTGCCCGACAGGCTGGACGCGCTTAGGGTAATTGCGTTGTAAATGGCAACGCTCGTGATCCAGCAAGTTGTGACCAGAATTGTGTTTTTGGCCAGGGTTGGCCGGGAAAATAGAGTAAGCACGGAACTACTACTATCCCCTCGCTGGTCATCACCATCACCACCACCTTGTCCTTCTTGGTTGATTGCAATTTTCTCCAGCATGGACTCCAACTCCTTGTCGCTCAGTTTTCCCTCTGTCCCGTTTCTCTTTGCAATTTCGTTAATGACCTCCGCCGCCTTGGAGATCTTGCCTTGGGAGAGCAACCATCTTGGCGATTCGGGTACCCACGCCACCGCCACGAATGCTAAACAACACGGGATCGAGGTGATCAGGCCAAAGGTGTACCAGTGGCGGGTGAAATAGGCGATCCACGGGAGCAAAGCCAAGCCGATCACTGGCGTCGTCCAGGTCCAGGAATAGATCCAGGACCGGAACTCTGTTGTTGGACGTAATAATAAACCTAGGTATTTATTCTACGTATTTGTCCATATATTTTGTAATGAAAGACTCGGGTAGTCTATTTATCGACAAAAACAAAACAAACAAAAACAAAACTGAAACCTTTGGAGGAGAACTCGACTCCAATCATGGCAGGCACAATGATGATCATTGGGAAGCCCAGCCCCGCTACGACTGTGAGAGCAAGAAACACTGGGAAGTTATCGGCCACATATAAACTGCCTATCCTGCCAAATAGGGTCAGCACAAGAGTCATCACGAAAACTGGCTTCCGCCCAATTCTAAACAAATCCGACAGAATTCACCCATATTAGAAAATTTATATATTTCCACTCAGTATGCAGTAATATATATTTTTTAAATAAATTTGAATGACAGCCAACTTGTCCGCGGCTTGTCCCAGTAGCACGGTACCGACTGCATTGCCCACGGCGCTCGCAGTAAGAACCCAGGTTGCCCAATCTCCCCGCTCGCAAACCCAGTCAAAGTCGGAAGGGATTGTGGAGTCGTAATCCGTTTTGTCGTAGTCCCAGCCCGAGTTGCAAGTCGTCGTCGCTGATCGGTTTACTCCATAATACATTTGACATTTACTCAGACTTCCGTCCGCCTCTCTACGGACACAAATTTTTGCTAACTAAATTATTTTGAAGGGGGGGGGTCCATCTCATTCATCATATGTTTACCGAGGAATGGTCAAGTTTTTCCAAGTGGCAAGGTCCACTACTCCAGCTTCCTCCCTTCCGGGAACGAAGCACCAGTGATCCGGCTCGTACAGCATAAACAGCAAATTCAGGTGGAAGAGGGGCTCCATAACTGTTAGTGGAGAAAGAATGGCGTAGAGGAATATCTTTTGGTACTTTCCGTGGGAGCCCACCACCTCCAACACGTCGTCAAGGTCGTTGCACGGTCTATTCTGTCTTGCCTCGCTCTCCACCATCACCTCCGATTTAATCTGTTTGCATCCATTCATGAGCTAATAATGTT
>JAANSN010004580.1:0-14653 GCA_036850665.1 Dicranocentrus wangi | reverse complement strand
CGCCAAATACCATGCGTGGAAAACGTAAACAAAAGGCTGGAACATCTTGAGTGCATTGTGATTTTCCAGTGTTTTGTTTATTCCACAAAATCTTTTTCAGCGCTTCATAGTGTAATATTTTTTAAGTGGTTTCACCAGACAGTAGTTCTTGACGAGAGTTTTAAACCTAATTTTGTGCGATTTTTCGAATTCGATCAAGTCTAGTTAACTACCTTTGCCAACGGTGTTTCAGTAACATTTCACGTTAGTTAATTAGACTTCTAAATATAATTTGAAATTTCCTGCCAAGATAAGATATCTACGACTAAAGTCACCCAAATCAATAAAAAGTGACCCTTGTACTAATAGTTTACAAAATACTTCAATTTTACAACTTTTGGATTCTAGCGATTTCCAGAATTTATTTAGACGGGGCGTCACCTGTTCTTTGGCCTTCTCCAGGAATCACAGGATCCACAGCAACGTCATCGCGACTTGTTTAATGTGTATAGACGCATGGACTCACACACCGATTTACGTTATTCCTTTATTCGTATAGTATAATATGGTTTTGCTTCTATGTCAGCTGACAAGAGTGTCATCATCATCATCTCGCTCTCATATTAGCTTACATAGACAGACAGCTTAGCTTAGAGCTCTGTGTTTCTGTATTAGTAGTCTTGTTGTATGTAGTGCGTGCGTGTGTGTAAGTGTAAATATAGAGCGATACCGATACCCATGGTTGTAAATGGATTGGCAATATGAGGATGAGGAGGAGAGTTTTCAAATTGGTGACCAAGATAGTTGATACACCAGATTGTGGTTATAGTTATACATATGTATAATATTTTGCCTGTCTATAAGGTATGGTAGTCAGGTGTCAGGTCAGGTCTCCTTCCAGGGTTTTGGAGTATTTTTCTCCAGAACTTAAGAGGTATGATTGCCCTGGAAGTCAGGTACTATACAAGTTATAATGGGATATCCGCATTCCGCAACCATCATTGAAAACTCAATGATATAATCTTATAATTCACAGTTAGAACTCTGTCAGTGAACACTACTCGAGCTACTTTTTAACCATATGCATTGAGCTTTCATCCCATCTATCCCATTATAACTTGTACCTGACTTCAGGGACTTCCAGGGCCAGGGCAATCAAACATATTAATTTCTGGTTGTTCCAAAATCCTGGAAGGAGACCTGACTACCATACCTTATAGACAGACATCAAATATTGGTATGTAATAACTACAATCTGGTATATCAACTACCTTGTTTGTGACCACGACCGCTGTGACCAGGTCAAAATGATGGGTTTGTTATTACCGTATACTGTTACTGTTGAGACATCCACAACGTTGTCATAGTTCACGCTGTCATACAGGTTCACGACTGTAAGTTTGTATAAATCGTCATCGCGCATCGGTGGTACACTACGAACGTATTATCGGGGAAGTATCACACACTTGTCAACTAATGCAACTGAGAAAATAATCATGTCATCTGCATCTGTGAGACTAATTTACTATGGTAAAAACTTGACTTCTCGTCCTTTGAAATCATTGGATTTAATTTCACGTGGGTCAGAGCGCCCCCTCATACCCAAAAGTAAGTTGGGTTTTTGTGAATTGGCCAAATTTTACTCCAACGCTTCATTCCCTCCACCAGGAGATACTAGTAAGGAACCGTTTATTCCTGCATATGAACAGGTATTTTTGTTTTTGTTACTGAGTATATTACCTCTATGCACTATGTTCAATCAACTATAAACATGTAATTTTCTGTATGCATTTCATTTTCAATTTCGATATGACAGAGAAAAGACGAGCCCGTTGCAACATTAAAAGCCCGACTATTGTATCAAAGTCGCAAACGTGGAATGCTCGAAAATGGCTTGCTGCTGAGCACATTTGCTGCCAAGTTTTTGAATTCAATGAATGAGAGGGAGTTGCGAGAGTACGACAGACTTATCAATTTGCCTTCAAACGATTGGGATATTTACTATTGGGCTACAGGAGTGAAACCTATTCCGAAAGAGTTTGATACGGCTATATTACACAAATTTATTGAACACGTTCAAAACGCTGACAAGGAGAGTCGAATTAGACAGCCGGATTTGTAAGTTTATCAGGTGTTTGTTTTCTATTCAGTTGCAAAATCGCAAATTCTAAATTAAATTAGTCTAAATTAAATCAGTCTAAATTAAATCGCGAAGACACTAAATTAGTTTTGCCGGAAAATGTGAAACCTAAATGATTTTTTAACAGAGTTAAAATGTTGCTTGTCGCATGACGACGTTGTCAAAAACTTGAAAATTCAAACTTATAGTGACTTCAGAAAGAAGTCAGACGATGCATGTTGCATCCGAATCCGCACCGCAATGACATTATTTGTTGTTCTCGCTAATAACGCAATACGCAATGTTTAAGATACGATAAATTCCAAGTTTTAGCGAATCTACCAATGAAATTATTTTTTCCCTGGTATCATGAATGAATAATCATGCCAATCATTATGATATACCTATGTAAATCTGAAGGGCTATAATGAGTAAACTAGGACACGCATCATAACATTTATTTGAGCTACGAACGATGATTTGTCTGACGAACGGAGGGCACATAAAACGAAATGCTTGTTATGAGGTATTGTTGAGAGTTCTTTGTATCCTACATGTTGCTCCATGCTCTCCATACTTGTCAGAATTTCGGCAAATAAGAATTTTAGGGTTTGTGGAGTTTAGGGAACTTTAACTAATTTTCTTTCCGCTAATACTTATGTAATGAGGCAAGACTTCAAGGCTTATTTTTTATTCTCACGTTATTCATTTATTAAAGTAACAATTGGGTTGTGTTGTGATTACAGGAACTGATATTTAAACGAACTACTTGCTCCAACGTGCCAGCTTCAACGAAGACATCCTGGAAGCGCAAGCGTAGCGTGTGTCGATGTGTACTAGAATATGGAATAGAATATAGAAAAATAATCTAACACAATTTAATAGCCAATTTACTAGCCAAGCCACAGTCAGCCAATCATTAGCAATTGTATCAAGCTAGTAAGTTTTAAAAACACAAGCTGGGGTTCTTGATATTCTGCGCTTGTTCCTGACGATTAAATAACTCCGTATTTGATTTAAAGAACGACATGCAACTCCATGAAGTAGGAAATAGAGGTTTACCATTAACCTCATTTCGTACTTGTAACAGTAACCCTTTTCCGTCTCAACAACAACAGCCATCATTGAAAAATACCGACGATGACGATGTAAGCACAAGAATTCCGTTAGTTAATGACCCTACCGGAATATACAGCGCTCTTGTAACTGATTCCGACATGGCCTTGACGAAACGGAAGTTCGTGAAAGTGTCCAGTGTAGGAGAAGTAGAAGTATCCCCAGATCGCATAGAATTCTGTATTCAGATATCTTGCACAAAATCAGATATGGCTTCAGCTAAAGAAAGTATTAGAAAACGGGATGACTTTATTATGCTAGCCCTGAAAAAATTGGGAATCGCTGCCAACTGTGTGAGCACAACTTCGATGGTGAAGCGATTCAAAGGGAATGATGATAATAATGAGGATCAACAAGTCTTAGCTAATGGAAACTTTAAAGGACAAGATCTGCTTTCAGTCAAGGAACACGTCCAAGTTGTCAAAGAGTTGTACACCATCTGTGATACTTTACATAAGTACATGGAAGTGTCTTCAATTATCAATGAGAAACTAGATAATCAGGTGAAAGTCAGCACGCCTGTAGTAAGGTTTTCACCGGAATGGCTTCAGTGTCAAACGTAAGTAGTAAAACATTGTTAAATGCCTATATTAAAATTTTATAATTAATCACTAATTTTGTATCTAATTGTAATGGTTCCTTATATAAATACTAAAAGCACAATTAAGACTAAAAATATACTTCCAATTCCAATGGTTAATCTGCATCATGCACTATTTCTTCATGGTTTACGATTCATTGTTTGACAGGCGAGCTGCTTCTAAGTTGGCAATGAAAAACGCCATATGTAAAGCCAAGGAAGTCCTTCAATCAGAGAATATCTTGAGAGCTACCGTGGGTAAACTTTTCTATTCGGTTGAAGACTTCCTCACAGTCTCTGAAATACCAGAATACCAGGACATTGCCAACAGCACTGAATTTGAAAGTCTTCGTTGGAAGAAGAATAATAAGCTGATTGTCTGCAAACTGACATCTTTGTTTGAAGTGAATAATGTCAGACCTCGTCGTGTTCTGTAAAGTTCTTCATACATAATCGGACGGAATGCAGGTTTATTATTTGTTAGTAAATATCTGGTTGTTAATTAATTAATATTTGTACCGCGATACATATTCAGCATGCCTTCATATTTTCAGGTCTTGTTCTGATTTCCTTGAAAGTTATTTAATCATTAGGACTAGGACCAATATGGCAAAATTGTAATTCATTATTCTACTTAATAAAATGCGTTGGATATTGGAAATACCATATATATATACAGTGAGTGTACAGTACACAATCAACGTATCTACGCCTGCTTATTGATTGCGATTAATTGCGTATGTACATGCACACTAACAACAAGTCCACCAAGCGGAATAACTTAGCTACTTACAGACGCTGCCCAATCCTTAAGAATACAATTTATGGTCTTAATTGTCTTTCTTTCTTTCTGGTCAATCTTTATGGTTCATTTTAACTCGTGGGGAAAAACATCCTGAAATCCCAACTACCCATACTGGGCTAACAGGTGACCCTAGAACGATTCCATATCGTCACTAACCACCCCCATTCATCCATCTTTATATCAGCCGAACGAATCATTCACGCGCAACAACATGAACAACAACATGGACTTTACATATCACCCCAACCCAAACCCAAGTGTCCCACATCAAAATAATTAGTGTTTTTAAAAGAATAAGCGTGACAGACGGACGGACGGACATGACAAGATCATAAGCTCACCGTTTCTTTGCAGCGAGCTAATAAGTACTGACTACTTGTACTTTTCTTGGTGTTTGCATGCTTCGTACTCCCTCTCCCTGCATTAGTTTAGTACGTCCTTCAATAACGTACAGATGTGCCTACAAAATACGATTGCTTTACATATTAAATGCCAAAAGTAGCTGAAACGAAGGATGCATGAATGACAAACCCTGACCAGCCAGACTACTTGGCTAAGGCAAGTAGTCCAGACCTTGAAATAAAGGTCGTCTGTCTTCTCCAAGCCAAGAGAGTGGGGATACAAAATACACTAACTTACTTACTTACAGTTGAGTATAAGATGAGCAAGATTGAAAAGTCAATGAAAAGGTAAAAGTTGTCTGTTTTCGGCATGTTTTCGGGCCCAAAATAAAGGCGATAAGGGTTAGGGACAATTTTCGGACCCTAAAAGATGAAATTGCTTATCACTGATTTCTTCATAAATAATAATTGAAAGTCAAGAGCAAAGTAGAGAAAGAACATAGGATATCCCAGTAGGATATTGATATTATGTATACATATGCATGTGTAAAACGCTGAGCCCGTACTCTTGTGCTAGATTTTTTGCTGAAATCCTTTAAAAAATTCTGCCGCAGGGCAAGGGGTATAACATTTTGAGACCCGACTGCCCCGAAAATTGTTTGGAAGCTCGTCGTACTAGAATGTCATATTTCATAATTTCATATAGCCTTCATATAGCAATTTAAAGTATATCGAAATTCGCAACCATTTCTAAGAAATTGCATCCTATTTAATTCAGTCTTATTTAATTAAACGCTTTCATGTAAAAATTGTTTGGAATTTCAATTGAGATCGAGGCACTAAGATTGGGCATCAAGCTAAGTTGTTCCGCTTGGTGGACTTGTTTACATGTATTTCGCCAACTTATGATGATTATTTCTAGTTCCTTCCAGATATGAAACCCTGAACAAACACAAAAGGTCTCCTTCGCTCTTGCTAAGAATAGCTAAGAAAAGACGACTTGCGTAGTACGTATGTACCTGTTATCATTATCATTTAGTATCACATAGGTATTTACTAGTATACGCATACGCTGCGTTTACTTGCATGCATATTGGGTTCTTTTCTTACATCTAAATCTGAAATGTATTCATGCAGTGATTATGTGTATCTCCTTCTTACCAGCACTCGATTTCAATCGTGGATTATCGGTGCTTCAGTTGTGTCTGAAACCTGAAACAATTTCGTAAATAAGTGACAGTGTCAAATTGCTCATTCTCCTTCTGAACGATTCGAGAAAGTGTTATAAGTTTTAATAGTTTTTAATGCTTCTGAACACACATTACTCTACAAAGTTTGCGCTGCATTTTATATTAACTTGGTAAAGCAGGTTTTTACGCAAATCCAGATGCGCAGATCGCAAATCCGGGAAGTGAATATCTCAACTTCATCCGGTAGTCTTCATCTATGAATTTCGGGAATTTATTTGTAGAGTATTACCAAGTTCCGATACTTCTGGTCGCGACAATTATTCTCTAAGTACGTTTTATTACCTATTCTCTGTACGTCACGCAGGTACGTAGTAAGTCGGATCGCCGCGATTTTACTATATTATGCTATATGATAACGGCTTCATGACGCAATCCTAAAGTTATACTTCATATTAGCTCGCTGCGAAGCAAAGACTAAAGACGAGCTTAGGATCGCCATATCCGTCCGTCTGTCACGGACGATTTTGCAATTTGAAGTATTTAAGTATATTAAATTTCGCAGCCATTTCCAAGAAATTGCTTACTATTTAATCTAGTTCCATTTAATAAAACGCCCTTTCGCAGGAGCAAAATTTGAAAATTCCAAACCGTTTAGAGAGTTATGGAGTATACGGAGTACGGACGGCCGGTCAGACAGATTTTCAGCCTATCCTCAATAAGGATTGCTACACGCACTCCGCACCGCACCTTACTTGATCCGTGCATTCTTGTCTGCTTGAAATATTACTAACAAGAAACACGTTTATTTACGACATTCTGAATGCATGCACGTGCAGCAGCAACACCTTCTTCGCCCTATCCTTTTAACTGTTAACTGTTTTTCATCTCTTCATTACGCATCAATGCTAAAAATAACCATGAACTTGCTCATTTTTGTTCAGAAAAATGTTCTTGTATTATTAACAAAAAGACGTAATTTTGACCACCACTACCATTTATACAAAAATAAAAGAAGCTCTCCTATCTCTAGTATTAAGTAGTATTAAGTAACACGACAACGTAAGAAAATTCCATTATTGCAATGGTCGTAGTGCCACTTATTCAAATGACACTGGCTTGCGACTCCGTGGGGTCATCTAAGCTAATATGAAGGACAATGTAAATCTTACCATGTGGTTTTCAATTCATTAATCTAGATTCTAGTCGTTTAATCGTAGTCTCGTTGTAAATTCCAAACGTCCTTACTGAACCCAACGCGTATCCGGCGTATCTATTTCATGGTTTACCTTCGACCTTCCATAAAGATCAGTGGGACGAATGTGGAATTGAACCCTGTTCTGAGGCAGGGGGCGGGCACTGACCAAAGTGCCCACTAACCAAGCTGTACCCCATTAATGTACTTAATGGAAAGCACCATGATATGATTGTCAAATGTCGAACAGTTATAATAGATTTATCGCTTTGGTGGAGAAGAAAGTGTGACGGTGGACGGACTGACTAGCCAACAGAGTAAATACCATGTGGTTCGAAAACGGGACTTGGATTACAAAAGATAAAAATGAAAAACCTAGCTTGTGAATTAAACTGTTTGTCTGTACTTATACTATGAACTTTTAAGCGTACGTATTTTAGTTCTGTTAATACACCTTTCTAAATACCAGTTTTCAAGTTCTCTCTTCACAATTATTTTAGTGCATCTCATAATCGTTGTGTTATGTTATAACAACTATCACGTATCACGTCACACGATATTGTGTGCTGTGCTACAATAGGTATCACTAGATCACTACCACCGCACCACTAGCTCTAGCTACCACCTAACCTGTATCTCGGTTTTGGCAAAAAATATTTGACTACGCATACAAGGAGTGGACCATGATTACGAGTGGCTATATAATCTTGACTATTTTTACTTGACAAACAAGTTGGGTAGCATTTTTAGAAGAATGTTCATCATAGTTTGGCTTATGGTAATGTAGGTAGTGTATTTCATATACTGACTTACTGGCTGATCATAACTCGTAAAAACGTAACCATCTTTTATGTTCAATAATAGTAAGCCCCAACTCCTCTCACAAACACAGTTTGTATTTCAATTCATCATTCATCCCATATCATAATCCTGATCCCGTCTTTTGTTAGTCTGCTTTGCGTTTGGTTATTTATTATATCAGTGTCAGTAATGAACCAATTACTGGAGAACTTTACATAAGTAAAATATCTTTAGTTTTTAGTGCAGTTTTCCAAGTTTTCCCATATAATCATGATCAATTTGGCACCACACGGCACCAGTTGAATCATTTCAAACAAGATAACTGTATGTCGTGTGAACTTCATTAATTATATGATTTCATGTTTTGAGTTGAGTTTTGAATTGTAAATATAAGTAGCAATTTAAATAGTATGCATACCCATATGCATATGTACATATCATAGTTTTTAACGTGAAGTGGGCGCACTCTAGATTAAAGTACAAAGTAGACGCAATCATACAGATCTAACATTTTGAAGGAAGCAAAAAACAAGGAAAAAATATAAAATGGAAATAAGTAAAATGGAAGGAAGGGTGGCGTGGCGGTATGCTGGTGTGGTCGTTCGTGTGCTCAACTAACACACGCCAATCTTAAAACAATACAATTCCTTTGCATGCCTCTACTGCATGTGTGTATCTAAATTGCAATAAAAAAAATAATCAAAATCAAGATTTTATGCACTTACTACGAAGTAGAGAGTGATTCATGCTTCCCTTGCTTAACCTTGTGAATCCAAGCGCAAGTGTAAATGTCGCCCATGCACACAAATAATACGCTGCAATACAATATAACATGTATGTAGGTAATATTTAATTTATAAACAAGTGTAAAAATCTCGTTCGTCGTTCGCAAGTTGTTGACTCTGTGAGTGTCCGTTTTAAAGTATGTAAGATTAAGTTATATTATATTATATTTTATATTAAACTTTAGGTTTTATATTAATAATTGAATCATCGTAATTTTAAATAGTTGGCAACCCGTGTACTTTTAGTTTGTGTTGGTTTTCAATTGAGAGTACATGTGCCTCACGCGTTACAGTAAGACCAAGAAAAAGACGCGAGCTTTTCTCTCTCCAGATTATGGGTTAAAATTATAAGTACGCAACGCAAATTAATTTTTTATGAGAGTTCGCTCTCATACATCATATACATACACGGGATTACGGATTACGTGGATAAGAATTTTTTGCTGCCTTCCTGAATTAATCTTGAGTGTTAAAAACTAAACCTTACTGACCCCGAACCGGAACACTTGATGATTAAGTATACGTGGTGCTTGTTATAACTTTAGAGTGTATCGTGTACTTTGGGCGATTGGTTTTAAGTGGTTTTGGTTTGACGCACTTTTCCAAGCTGTTGAAAGGATTAGATGTGATGGATTTTTGAAAGTTGTCAATTTCATTTTTAAGGTTCAAAGTTCTAAATCTAACCGGAAGTAAGCTTTGATTTTGGGCAAGATGTGGACCCGACCAATGTGTTGCATCCGTTTAAAAACGGGTCTAAAATGCATCGCTATCATTGACTTGGTAATACCTATGATGAAATTACTCTTTTTTGGCTAACCATTTTTTAAGAAATGGGTTTTAAACAAATTGATTTTTTGTTTCAGTTGCTTGCGTCCATACTGGTAATAGTAAGTGTTGCAGCATTTGTATATTACGAAGATAATTACCAGAATGCTGTCAGCTACCTAAATGAACCGTCATCCCTTTTGGACCTTTTCTTCAATTTCAGAAATGTTGAAGGTATGCGGGCGGATAAACCAACATTTGAGCATTTCTTTTCTCGCATTAGTCCAGTTATTATTTTCTTCAATTAATTTGTTTTATTTGAATACGAACAGCAACAACAATTCGTATCCTCCTGTCATTCTGCGCATTTTATTACTTGCAAAAGGTTGCTTTGGGGCTCATCCTCTTTTTTGCTGCAGTGAAGGTATTTTATATCATAAAAATCTGCGAAATGTGTAATTCCACCATCGACAGCGACTAGCGACACTCGTCGTCACTATAAGTTAACTCGATTCTCATTAATCCTTTACAGGAAAGCAAGTTCATGTTCCGTCTTTGGGTGTTGTACACGTTAGTCTTGATAATCCTCCATATTCTCGTCTTTCTCTCAACTTTGTGCATGAGCTTCATGCAACCTTACGCGATTCCAATTTATGTCATTGGATTTCTCTTCCGAGAGTACAGTATTTGGTGTGTGTCCGCCCACTTGCAAAGACTAACTTTTGGCCTGAGTGAAGAAGATGACACTTCGAAAGATGGGGGTGATAGATACTCCTATAAGTTGTGATTGTGACAATATTGTGAGGTTTGCTTGTCGATGCCAGGGCCTGGACTTGCAGTGATACAACTCTATACACCTTATGTATTTTACATGCAAGTCAGTATTTTACATTTTATACGTAACTGTTTTCTTTACTTTTAATAAATGTTGTCAAACTTGTCAATATAGTATACTGAATCCAAAGCTTTTTTATTTTTCCACTCAAAAGCTATTATCAGATTGAAAGATGCATATTATTCTGTATCATTCAGCTATTTATAGTACAGGGACGTCCGTTATGAAGAGAACGTCGTTAACATTTCTTTTATTGATAACGACATATTGTGCAGAATATTTGGATACGATGATGGGTAGTTCGAAGTCGGAATCATAGAATAATGCTAAATATGTCGTTACGAGGCAAAGAAAAGTTAACCACGTTCCCTTCTTAACGGACGTCCTTGTATGTGTGCAATACGATGATATATGATCTCAAGAAAATTCAAAACACTCAAATGATTTGGCATTTGGCATGATGAATACATACGTATTTATATATATATATGCTCAATTCAATATTTGTATATAATATCGAAATCAGCTTATGGCTGCAGGTAACTGTTTGCTATCAAAGTAGCGCAGGATATCCAGCATTCTCCTGGTTCCTTCAGATATGGGGAAGGATCGCTTCCTCCCACGCACCGACATGAACGAGTCTTGCGGTGGCAAATGCTGCAATCTGAAATTGCCCCAAAAGAATGTTACCCATTTCTCACAGGAAGGAATATAATGACGTGTTAGGAATGTCAAAGGCTGAGAATTATATCGCTTATTGACAATTATAAATCTGTAGTATAGCGTGTCACAAAATATTGAGTTCTAAACATACTCTGCAGCGGTTTTATGAGGTCGTTTTGTAGCCAGTTGGAGAAGACCATATGCTGCCCGTTTCGTTTTCATAAAAGGAAACATGGAGGACCAATTGTATCCGAAGGTCGCACCACTACTGCTAGGCCACTCTGCAGAAAGAGTGTAGTCTTCCTCGAAGTTATCGACTTTAATACATAAATAAAAGATGAAACAAAAAAACACAATAAAACATTATGAATGAAAGTATGAAAGCTATCCACCTCTTCTACCTGTGCGCCAATGCACTCATTCATCTTTAACACTATATTCTTGGATAACCTTGCGTGCACGCACAGGGTACCAAAGAAGTGTACACCTGCCTGACCCAAAACAATATTCGAACTTTACCTTCAGTTGATTTGACTTTGACACACTCACAGTTACGAAGCAAGTGCATCCAAACTACGACAAGTACAATAGAAGCAACCCCCATTTTTGAACTGGCGTGATTCTCCACTCACCCCCACGCGCAAACAAAACCAGCCCTGCCCGGATAAACGATATGGGAACCGACAATGGCAAGAAAAATACGATGTCACCGACTCACCGACCTGTGCGTTTTTTATTTTATAAGGGACACTAGTATAGTGATTCTACTGAATTGAATCTCGCATCTCGCCCGACTTCATGCAGACTGAATAGAAACGGTGTGTTAGCTCATCATTTTGTCCGATTCTTATGTTTTATACCTAACTCTCCAAACCATTTTCAAACACGTGTAGGTTGACTGATCATCACGTGGAAAACGTCTCGAATTACCGTTAACCTGGCTTCCGTTGTTGATTAAATAGGTAGGAGAGTATAATCCGATGCCGTTGGCGTTAACATCTGTCATCCTCTAATTAAGCTAATGAAGTAAGTGACAAAGTCTGGTTCTCGCATCTCGCCCGACTTCATGCAGACTGAATAGAAACGGTGTGTTAGCTCATCATTTTGTCCGATTCTTATGTTTTATACCTAACTCTCCAAACCATCTCCAAACACGTGTAGGTTGATTGATCATCACGTGGAAAACGTCTCGAATTACCGTAAACCTGGCTTCCGTTGTTGATTAAATAGGTAGGAGAGTATAATCCGATGCCGTTGGCGTTAACATCTGTCATCCTCTAATTAAGCTTAATGAAGTAAGTGAAAGTCTGGCACAATCGCGAGGGAAATACCAAGAAGCATTGCGAAATATGTATATTGGCAGAATATTAGTTAATCCCTAACGTCGACGTGACATCAACTTTCACTCCGTTTCCATTTTGACTTCTCACGGCGTGCTTCAGATTTCCCTTTCATTCTCTCACCTTCGGAGTTTTTGTTTTGGAGAATATAACAAATAATGTGATTCGCATTCGGAAATCCGAGTGTAATATGCTGCTAGCTAGTATTTCCATTTATTTTTTATGAGACATGATATTAATGCTAAAATGCCGAAGGGCATACCAGGTGTTAATCAACATCGCGGATGGGACGATAATACATAAAGGGCAACTTCTAATTTCAAGGAAATTAATATGAAGGGAATGATAGATGGTGGGTGGAAGGGCGTACGGTACGGTACGCTCACGACACGACGCAGATTTGATTCTGTGATTACTATGTGGTGGGTGTGAATTGTAACAACCTGTGGACTCAATTTCAATCTTGCTCATACTCATGAATTTCCGATCTCATATCTTACACAACATGCAACAGGCGAAAGTTGCCATACGTCCTTCACATATAAGCGAAAAAGGAGAAATGTTTACGGATTAGTTTACATACTATAGACTATACACGCATCGCAGTCCGTCAGGCATTTTACATATTATGGAAAAACATTTCAAATGAACATGATTCCATTGCAGTGGACTCAAAAATGTGGTACAAGTATAAGTATAATATGTACTTATGTATAATACCTAAGTAAGCACAGTACCACCCCCACCACCATATGTGTAAGACTGTGAAGTGAAGTAAAAATACATATGTAGTACATATACGGGTAGGATGAGCTTAAATGTGCGAGTGAATTAATTACTTACACATCACCGCACCACGACGCCCCAGCAGAACATGAACTATTCTCCGTAACCAGGAAATTTTATCACACTCTACTATTGCGACCCGAATCTATAATTTTGCTGCGGAGGTTATATTCAATAATTTTAAATTAAGTTTGAAAATTTTCCCATATAAATAGCATTATTATATTATAATGCCATTGACAATCCCCAAGCAGATCCACTCCTTTTTGATCGCTTATATCTCCGGAATCACGGAAGCGGCTTCGAATTTTAATTTAATACACGATAAGTCGCAATTTTGCTTAGCATAAACATGCCTGTAATGTGGAATAAAAAATTGTCCATGTATTTGCCAGATAAATGAGAGACTTTAGGAAAATTAATCGAGAGGTCACAACTGGAATTTAGGGTCGTGCCCGTGCGATACCTCGATCGAAACCAATGGCCCTCAAGAATAAGAGTATGCTGGAATTTAGTTGCGGAAACCTTCCTGAGAGTTGAGAGGAATTATTGACCCTATGCCCTATTGAGTATACATTTTGTATATGACATGTATTTTGTACATTTTTACTTTTTACCTTTACCTGACTTTAGACCATAGAAAGAAACTGCATATATCGTATACAAAATAACGATACAAAATGCATTGTATATTAAATCTTTCCTAACCTACCACTCGTAACCTAACCATAACCCTAACATGCTAAAATTTATATAATCCTACGTATCTTCTGATTTAAAAAGCAAATGCCTAACCTCTGACACAACATAACATTACGTAATACATTTTTCTCGTCATTTGATAAGATATAATATGCAGTCTCTAAGGCCATATGGAAGGTAAAAAGTATATGCAGAATGTATACCCAATAGGGTATACAGGTAATTCCTCTCAGGAAGGTTTCCGCAACTCAATTCTCATAGTCTTATTCTTGAGTTGAGAACCGTAGCTTTCGATTTCGATCGAGCGAGGTATCGCGAGACCCTAAAGTCCAGGGGTGACCTTCCGATCAATTTAGCCGATCATTTTTTGATTTAGTTGTTCCTTGTTCCCGTCTTGACTTTTGAATTTTGATATTTTTGATGCGTGCGTGGTGTTAGTTTCGTATTACTTACACATCATTCGACTTCACCCAGTATATTATTTATTACGCTACGATACGCTGCTGTTCGTCTGCGTTTGGTTGACTGGACGTCGTGCCCACGGTCTCGCAGTCCCCCAGTTCAACAAAACAAAGGAACTTGAATGCACCCGGGAATGCGATGATTGTGTTTAGCTATGCAAGTAAGTACCTATGTACTTGTTTTTCTTCATCT
>JAANSN010004579.1:0-14654 GCA_036850665.1 Dicranocentrus wangi | reverse complement strand
TGCGTGTGCTTCATCTAGGAAAATGACCACATTTATTGAGTACAGCACACAAATTTCCTGAAATTTGAGCACTTTCCTCTTTGAGCACTGCACTAGCACGAAATCCAGTTCAGCAACTCAAATTTGCGGGTGTGTATTGATTGCTACAACTTAACGGTGCACGTGTACCTGCATCAAATCACCCATAATTTCCAATAGATGTATGCAATGAGTAAGACCGAGACCGAATCTTACGACATATACTTAAATAGAGTATCTCGGTAAGACAAAGAATCAAAATAAAGAGTGTCCAGTAAAAAAACTGCATTTTATTCAGATTAAAACGTGGCGGTGGGCAAGAGACGAGGAAAAAATAAAAGGGATTGAAAGATATTAAAATGGAAATCAGGCGCCAACGACCCCGTCCCAGTTGCTGCCACCGACCATGGCAAAGCGGAGAACACTGACCCACCTGTTAAAAGTGTACCTGCTCTCAGCCCTGAAGTAGTAGACGTGGTTTTTGAACACGAGTTTAAACACATGGTCCTTGAGAATAGTCTCCTTCTCGCTCTCGCTCAGCAACTCGATCTTGTTAGCCGAGTAGGGGCAGCGACGCCAAAGGCACTACCTCGTTGGCCGACTTGTAAAAGTAGAGACACAAATTGGTGAAACAAACCCATAGGCGTTGCCAGCCAGGGGAATTCTTGAACTTGCGCAGCAGTGGACCGCTTATCTGGTGCTAAACCACAAACCAAGGTTACTTGTCAATCAATCTACTTAACTTATCAACTATAAATAGTAAAGTGCGACAACACCAAATGCGGAGTTGCCTACCTTCTCCTTCTCGACAATCTGGAGTGCGTGGATGGAGATGTTCCTGTGCCAGCAAACGTGCGAGAGTGCATTGGACCTGTTGTGCTGGGCAGAGATCTGGGTGTTGGAGCTGCCAATCGGATCCGAGCTGACGGCTTGCCCTACTTTGAGATTATTGTTGAGCAGCTCCTCGCTCGAGTTGAACAGCCTGGACGTGATCGCCTTGCCCCCGTGCGAGCACCCTGCTGCCACCGAACTCGTTATCGCTGTCGTCAGTGACTCCACCCACAACTCGTGGTCCTAATAAATCACAAACAAGTTTACACCATTTCGTACTCAAATTCAATCTTTGACAAAAAATTGATCATTTGATAACTAGTTTGATAGTTAAGAATATATCTTGGATCATTACCTGCTGGGAAAAGGCAGCGAGGATGAGAATCTTCTCGTTGACCCTAGAAGAGCCGGTATCAATCTGCTCCGAGCTGCTACCGAGCCCCCTCCTGCTGTCCCCACCACCACCACCACCTCCACTCTCCTGCTCGCCGTCCTCGCTCCTCACAACCAGAGAAAAACTGTACGGGATGGAGCTGATACTACTCATGTTCGAGTCTAGCAACTCCATGTTCCTCGTCATGATGATCCCGTGCAGCCTAAACCCCTGAGTCGAGCTCACCCGCGTCCCGTATATCAGCATGTCCCGGAACTAGACAAACAACCAAAATAAATTAACCATTTCTTAATTAGAAACTGAATTAGAGGCCAACTGATAGAAAACAATCTATCAGTAGTGCAACTACTCCATTCAAAACAGATAAAAATATTTACCAGAAAGAAGATCCTGTTCTGAAGCCCTTTCCGCTTGTTGAGCTTGAGGAGAATACCCTGCCTGACAAACTCGCCGGTGAGTTCGACACTGCCGAGCACCCCCTCCCCACCCCTCGTAATCGTAGAAAACCCGTCCATCTCCCTCGTCAACTCCTGCACTTTCGTTATCGTCAACAGTCTCACCGTCCGCTTTTTGTACGGGTCCAGCATTCTGTTTAGCAGCAGGTGCGTGTTGTGCATTTTTGTGAGCACGTGAGGGTCCAGCGTCGTACCCGCTACAAACAAACCACCAGCAAAATTTTCCAGTCAAAATTTATTTCCACATAATATTCCACATAAATATACAGTGCATTTGGTGCTAACCCTTGTCCCTCTTCTCGAGAACGGGAGAAAAGTTGACCTTTTTGACGCCACCACTGCTCCCCTCGCCACAGCATCCGCACTCATGACACACACTGACGTAATACTGGAGAAAGGCGACAGGCCTGGTACACAGAGCGTCGACGGTGACGTAGCACGAGTAATCCTCCTGTACGGTCCTCACGAGCTCCTCCAGGTTCTCGATGAACGTGCCATAGGTCGCCTCGTTATTCTGGAAATACTTGTGGCACAAATTGACAATCTCGAGCCCATGCCGCCCCTCCTCCCAAATCTCCTTTTCCCGCATCAAACTAGTGATTTGAGATACGAGGTGGTCCGTCTGGGTTATCACCGAAGGGGGCAGCATGTTCCTCAGCGAGGGCGACTCTTGCTGAACCGACACAACCGACTTTAGAACTCGGAGATCTTTCAGGTAGGTCGTCAGCACGTGCGATAACTCCTTGCACAGGTAGAAGAACCAGTCTGGATCTGGCGTGTCGTCGTCATCCACGTCAAGTAGTCGTCATCAACGCATTTTATCATGATTTTTTTATGGATTCATCATAACCGCATGCACAACGAAAACACAACGTCCCATGGAAATTTAAATAAAGAAACAAACAAAAAAAATAAATTTACATTAAAAACAAAATTTGAACTGAATAATTAAATTTTAACATAAAAAATAAAATTTCAAAAACATAACCATGGCAATCAGTCTTTACAATTCACACTCCACTTAAATATTATTATGTATCTCATGAGAATTCGTTATTTTATTTCAAAGTTTTTGTTTATCCCCTCTCATACATTCATGGTTTAGCCAATGAAACGAGTAGTTTTTTTCCTCTTTGAGCATTTTCATTAAAATTCCCAAATCAACCAGTTCCCAGGTAAAAACTCAAAAATTAATTATATACATCATCATCATCGTCATCATGATAAATATTTTAATTATTATATGCTCGTTTAACGAAAAACGTAAATCATATTTAAATACATAAAATCCCCACTAAAATGTTTCCGACGAAAAAGGAGATATATTATGTTTTTGTAAAAAATTTGAGATCATTATTAGGGTTTTATATAAAAAAAAAGTTGGAATTAAATTGGAAGCCACCCAAAAATCATATTATGAAAATTTGTAAAATCTATTTTAAAAGAATCCCTCTCAATAGTAATGATTGCCATGGTAACTATACACATTATTAGAGCTACTAGCACTCGGTGGTGGTAAATTATGATGTTGCTGATGATGATATTGATGGTGATGATGGAGATGAGGTGGTTGTTGCTGTTGCTGATACTGGGACGCCTGGGCGGCAGCGGCAGCAGCAGCGGCGGCGGCCGCTGCAGCCGAGTAGTAATCAGCAGCCGCGTAATAATTTGTACCAACAACCTGCTGCTGTTGCTGCTGCTGCTGCTGCTGGAGGTGATGAGGAGGAGGAATAATTTGCTGGTGATGGAGTTGTTGCAGGTGGTGGTGAGCAGGTGTGGTTGTTGAGTGCGCGTATGCGTGATGCGTACTCGGGGGTGTTCTCGATAACACTACAAAAAATAAAAAACAGAAAAAATGAAATAAAAAAAATTTGGAGAAACTGCGCGCTGTGTGTCGCTACAATAGTTACCATGGTTTTTTCTTTCTTTCTTTCTTTTTCAGTTTGAGAATATTATGTTAAATACTCTTTGAGAATGAATGAATTTGAAATATCTCCTTTTCCGTTTCACAAAAAAGAACATGGTTACATGGATGCACGGAATATTATGCGTGTTGGTTACAAGAGTGGTGTGGAGATTGAGTTCGCAAGAGGTTAATAATAATAATATATATATTATATTATAGAGCAATTAGCAACCGTAATTTTTAGTTTTAGGTATTGACTATATATATATATATATATGATGATTGATTACCTTATAGGAATTGATAGCAGGTCCGCTTTACAAAACCAATTTTACGCAATTTACGCAATTTATAGAGAGATAGAAAAAGCGGTGTGGAGTAGTGTAATTTTATAGTCGTTTCTTTGAGATCAGTGAATGATGATGGCACAAACAAAACTACGTACACACACAGCTAATTAATTTATGTAATATATATTACGCAAGCCTTTTGAAAGAAGCCCACAAGACATGCAACTTTTTAGCAACTGTAATAGTAATGTTCACTTTTTTAACCTTTTCGTGACTGAGGTTGGTCAGACGTGTGATAGCAATTTCATCAGAAGATGGAATAAGTATGAAAAGGGTTAATATATATCAAGATATTTTAGCTATGAGTACTCCATATAAACTATATTAGGTATGATTTATATTGAACCGATGTCTCGAAGTGGAGAACTTGTCTCCAACCAAAATCGTTAACCTCCATAGTCCCAAAAGGGTCACCCCACCAAGTTCTCCATTTATCAATATATATCTTACCTAATAGTTAAAATATCTTGATTAATATGAGTGTAGTGTGCGGAAATACAAAAGATTTCGCGTATTTAAACACACTAATTTAAAATTTGACATAAATCTCAACATTTCAATTTAACCCGTACTCATAGATAAGCGCATAGGACCTATATCCCCTATGCCTTCATCTGTGAGCCCTACTAAAAATGATTTTCTTTTTGGAAACGTGATCATTTTCTCTCTCTCCCGTAGCCAACTATATACTATATACACATGTATATGCTTGGGTATATATGCTCTCTCGTCGTGGGAGTCAGAGTTATAGCTAATTAGTGCGCTGCTGTTGCTGCTGCCCAAAAAGCATATATATATTATATTAGCTACGAGCCTCCCGTGACGCATGAAATATATATATTTTTAAAAATTTAGTTGCTATCAAAGATGATTTCCCCGCCGATAACCCTAAGCTCAAGAGTGACCCGATGTCGCTTGGTATTCCCAGTGCTGGAGCTCATAGTTTTGGCGATATCCTCATCCTCCTCAGGAATGCACTCTCCAGCCCCTCCACCGCCACCACCGCTATTATCAGTTTCATCATCGCCAAGGCCAACTTCGCGTACAATTTCAGTGAGAATGAGAGGAGCGGTAGTGGAATTGCCCTCGTCGACTACTGCAGTATTCTCAGGAGCAGCGACGAGAGTGTCGCCGACCTCTTCACGCTCGCCGAACACGGCGTGATCGTCGAGGTCATTGAGAGTGGCACTGGAGTCCCCTAGCTCGCTAGTGAGAGTGACGAGAGGAGCGATATCCTTGCCACAGCCGCCAGCCCCAGCACCACCGACACCACCCAGCCCACTAAGCCCGCCAACCCTGTCCTTATGGTTCCCACTGAGCTTTGCCCTGAGCCCACTCTCAATCTTCTCCATAAAACTGTTGTCGCTCATCTGGTCAGTGGAGCTGTTGGTGGTGTTGGTGACCTCGCTGATCCTGCTCAGCAGCCTCCTGCCCCCAATGAGAGGAATGCAAAGCCTGACCTTCTCAGTGCTCGACTCTGTGCTCTCAGAGACGGTAAGGTTGCCACCCACCTCGACAGTGTCGTACTCGTCAATGTACTCGAGCTGCTCGTCAATCTGCTCTAGAGTCTTGGGACTGCACGGCTCCTCACCCCCGTCATCGCAGCCGCCACGCTCGTTATCCACCTGGTCCTCCTCAAGCACCACCTGCTCTGCGTCGATCGAAAAGGACCTCTGCATCAGCGCCTTCCTCGACTCGATGAGCGTGGTGGTCGCAGTGAACGAGTCAGAGTCGTTGTAGGAGCTCCTCCTCGAGCCGCACAACTCTGGAGGAAGCGGATACCTCGGGGTGGGGCAGTCGATGTAGTCTAGAGAGTCCTGAGAGTGGAGCGGAGGAGGAGGCGGAGGCAGATCCCCGCTCCCGTCAGTACTAACCCTCCTCAGAGGAGGAGGAGCAGCAACAACATTCTGATGATGATGATGAGTAACAACCCCCCTGGGAGGAAGCGGAGGTGGAGTAGGACTATGCGATTTTGGATGCTGCTGTTGTTGTTCCCTAAACATATTGTTAGCACTCTCAACCTCCCTAAACATATTGTTAGCACTCTCAACCTCCCTAAACATATTAGCACTCTCAACGACCTCCCTAACGACCCCTTCAGGAATGTCGATACTCTCGGGAATGAGATCGGGAATGATGACATCAGGACTAACGAGCCCCCCACTGTCCACCCCAGGATACTCCTCCCAGTCGACAATCTCATCCACCTCGTCCAGACTCTGAATCTTCTCAATATTCCTACAAGGAGTACTGAGATGGTGGTGATGATGATGATGATGAATGCCCACCTCCTCATCCGCCCTGGCGATCAGCTCGTCCACGAAATCCTCAGCGACCTGAATCCTCTGCGCAGCGTCCTTCACGTCATCGCCAACAAGAACGACTTCCTGCATCCGAACCGTGACGTTCTCACTCACGTTCGTCTCATCCTCCTCGAGCACGGGAGGGAGCTCTAGTGTTTGCGGAGACAGCAGCGGTTTAACTACTAACTGCTCCTGTTCACCAACATCATCCTCCTCTTCCCCTTCCCCAGCCTCCTCCTCAGTAATAGGCCCAAGAACTTGAAGCTCGCCTTCCATGACGACTTCGTCCTCCTCCTCCTCCTCCTCATCGTCAACGACATCTCCCTCCTCCTCCTCGACCGCAGACGAGGTTATAGTACTATCACCCCGTCTGTGCTCCTCCACGAGGATAACAGGTTGCAACGGATCACCCGCAGCAGCCGCATGCTCATGCTCCTCATCTAGTAAAGCTTCAACCTGTTCCTCCACCTCATCATCATCATCATCATCATCATCCTCAACGCCAACAGTCCGCTCGTCCTCATCACTGATGACAACATCAGCAGAAGACGGGGTAGGAGGAATCTGAGCGGCGACAACAAGTTGAACAGGAGGAACGTCAGCAACCCGCTTGGTCCTGGCAGTGCTGCTCCCACTCGACGTAGTGCTGCTGGACTCAACAGTGACGGAGCAGCTCTCCTCCTCCAGAACCTTATTATTCCTATCCTCTACAACCTGAACAGGAGGAGGCGGTAAAACAACCCTGGCAGCAGCAGCGACATAGTTATCAACAGACTTCCTGCTAACCCCCTGCCCAGCCCCACCAAAGCTCCCAGACCGCTCATACTTCCTGGGAAACTCGCTCGAGCTGGAGCTGACAGAGGAGACGCCAACAGTGTTGAACCCGTAGCACCTGATATCATGGCCTACCCCGGTGCCAGCACTGCTCCCAACAGCACTGCTCCCCCTAGCGGAGTCGACAACCCCCCAGCAACCGCCATTGTCAACAGTGTCATCGAGAAAGCTGAAGCTGTTGCAAGGAGGAAGGTCCTGCAAGCTGCAAAACAACATCCGCTTGTTGGCATTGCTAATCCCGACCCCCCTCCCAGCACTGCTGCTATTAGACCGTGTCAACCCGACAACGTTAGAACTAGCAGCGCCAATAATGATACGGGTCTGATGAACAACCTGATCGTCATCAACCACCTTGTCCCCGTTGTAAGACTTGCTTTTGGCAAGGACCTCGTGACTGCTCATCTGCTTCTCAACACTACTGCCGCCAATCATCTCACCACCACCGTCAATCTCCTCGTCACCAAGGTCGATCCTCCTCCTGAGCAGGTAAGGAACGTAGTCGACCTCTTTGAAGTGAACAGAAAAGTCCTTTTTCTTGGACCCAGAAGACTCGTTGAGAAGGTCATACGACCCTTCGTTACTCTCGAGCAACTCCCCACCCCGATGCTCACTCTGCTGAACCTGCTCCCTCATTTTCTTGGAGCTCTCCCTGGGGATCGTGTTCGACTTGTACTTGTCGCTAGCAGCGCTACTCCCAGTCTCGTCCTTGTCATCCCCTTCGCCACCACCACCACCCACCACCTCATCCACGATCATCCCGTCAGAGCCAAACTTCTTGCCACCATACCCCCTAGGCTTAGGAACGGGAACGAACGCGACCTTGCCGCCAGCGTCCTCCTCGTCGGCGTCATTCTCGTCGTACATCTCATTCCACCTATTCGACCCTTTGATAGCATTACCAGTATTACTACTACTATTAGGAGCATTGTCGCGAGTGCCTCCCCTGCCAGCCCCAAAGTTTCGTTTCTTGCGTTTGCTAACAACTGGAGGGGACTTGCTCACCACCCCAGTTCTGTAAGTGGTCACGGGAAACTCGTGCGAGCCAAACCCGATGCTCTTAGTTTTACTACTATTATTATTATTAGCATTGGTAGAGCTAGCGCTAGAGCAAACAGAGCGCTTAGCGGCCGCAGTGGAGTTGCTAGAAGCAAGCGACACGGAGTCATTGTCCTCGTCGCGGGCTAGAGACTCGATCAGCTCGCTCTCCAGAGCCTCCAAGTCTGCTTGCGATATCGGAGTAGACGACGACTTTTTCGCCGATGTTGTCGGCGGCTCATTAGTATTACCTTTGTATGTGCTGTGCGTCGGCGTCTGCGTCTCCTTGCTCGACAGGTTGTAAATGTCCGTCGCTGACGACCGCGTCGCAGAGTGCTGCTGCGACGAGCGCGATGGAGCTCGGTACTCCTGCAAACCAATCCACCAAATTTCAATTACAACTTATTATTAGGTACTCCATCTTCTTACAAGCTGGTCTCTAAATTGGTCTCATTGCAATTAGCTAAATTTATGCACATTCCGTTGCACTTTAGGCAAACTTTCCATTTCAATTTTATTTTAAAAATCTATTAATCTTTTAAAAAAAATTTTGAACGTTTGAAAGTAACGTTTTGCAACTCTGAATTGTGAAGACATTGTCAATTCCAATTCACTCTTAAAACTTTGAATCATTTCGAAAGAATTACAGTCATTCATTCATGCAAATCGTTCGGATTTTTCAATAAAAATATCAATTTCAAAGCGCATTAATATGAACAACTGGTAATATTGATCCAAGTAGGGTTCAAAACAGATTAAAGTATGCCGACTTGCTCACTTGCTCATACTTCAATAAATTAGTAGTATTTCATTTCAAATTTGATAATATTGTTTGGTTATAGGTAAATTTTGAACGTTCGAACCCACATTTTTGCAAATTTATAGTCAGCCATGCTTTAGAATCGCAGGTTCCAATGTTTGCACAAACTTTTCACAATTTTCTGCAACAAAAATTTCTCGTGTCAATTAAATCAGACTTGAATCCATTTCAATCATTTAAAAACTTTATAGTCATTCGTGCAAATGTTCATGTAAATCGTTCAAATTCTTAGACAAAGTTTTGGAATTTTCAATAAAAAAATTAATTTTCAAACGACTTTTCTGCAAATGACCTCCACCTTTTATATATGCATATTATGTGGAATTCTGGGAATTAGTAAAAATTTCCGTGTGAAGAAATTGCTCGCTCAGAAGGTTTCCGCAATTTTCAGCAACCACATCACATTTAAAAAATAAAAGATTTAATGATGCAAAACTCACATCCTCGTCAAACCTGCCGTCAGCGTCATCAACGGAGACAGTCCTCCTGCTGGTCCTACTGCCCCTGCTGCCTCCACTCCCCCTGACCCCACCTCGCTTGCCAATCATGATCTCCTCCTCTTCGCCATAGTCCTCATCATCAATTTCCTCGTCCTCCTCCTCATCTTCATCCTCTTCTCCATCATCAATATCATCCCTGGAAGTCGTAGCACCACTACCACCACCACCGCCAACGACGGGAGCGACGCTGCCGCCGGCAGACCCCCTCCTCGACCTGTTCACGTCCTGCTCATCTAAGTAATAGTTATTACCTCTAGCGCGTGCGTTCGCCTCCGCCCTGGAAGTGTAGATCACCGTGTCCTCCTCGTAGTTCTTCGATGCAATCGTGCTCATCGACTTGGACATGTGCTGCGACTGCGATGACACCGGAGCGTTGTAGTCCGTCGATGGAGTCGCCGACGTCGAAGCTGCTGGCGTCGTTGACTGCTGCGTCGCTGAACGGAGGCTTGATGACCTGCAACGCACAAAAATTTATTTATATTTTTATCTAATTTACACAAACATCAAATTTAATTTAAACTGCGATCAAATTTGCATCAAATTAAATTAAATTAAATTTGAACTGCGATCAAATTTGCAATTGCATCAAATTAAATTAAATTTATTTTGAACTGCGATCAAATTTGCAGTTGCATCAAATCTATTTTTTGATCAAATTTGCAGTTGCATCAAATCTATTTTTGATCAAATTTGCAGTTGCATCAAATCTATTTTTTGATCAAATTTGCAGTTGCATCAAATCTATTTTTTGATCAAATTTGCAGTTGCATCAAATTTACACGAGCATCAAATCTATTTTTGATCAAATTTGCAGGAGCATCAAGTTTATTTTTGAAAAGTGGTGAAATTCGAGTGACCTCTGAAAGCGAGCGGTGGCAGCGGCAGCAGCGACGCGTTGCTGCTGGTTCTCGATCCTGTCGCCTCCGCTGACGATAGAGTTGTCAAAGCTGTTATTGTCGCTGGAGCTGACATCAGGAACGAGCACCCCGGCGGGTCCTGAGGAGGAAGCGGTGATGGGAGGACCGCCCATCGGAGTCGGTCTTTTGACAAAGTTCTCCCTGACGAACTGCACCATTTGCTTCTGAGTGCGACCTGAGTACCTGAAGCTGGACCCCCTTGAGCTGAGCAAGCCTTTACTCCTGTGAATAGGGTTCGGGGCCTTCTCGCACCGGAAGAAGGCGTGGTGCTCCACACACCGCTTCCAGTACGCCTTGCACTCGTTCCTGCTGTCGAAGATGAACTCGACCAGATCCTTGTAGTACCCCTCCGAGATCTGCTGCAATTTTCACAACCATTTCATTACATTAATTGACTGGACAATAATTACAAGTTTCCTTGGATTGGTAATTGACAGATTGAAGTTACTTCAGGATGCAGCTTGAGAATGAACCGCTTGCGCTTGAACGACAGTTTCCTGATCTTGGCCCAGCTGAAGGTGTTGATTTTGGTAAAGTTCTGGAAGACTAGTAACCCGTTATGGCACACAGATAAGTTGAGGCTGATCCCGTCCTCGTCCCTCGCGGGATGCATCCTGATCCCGTACAGCTCCGTCCTCCTCGCAGTCTCGAGCAGGTGGAGGTCCGCCTCCGCCGGACTCTGCCCAATGTGCTTCTTGTGGTTCTCCCTGATCTTACGCTCAATGTCGTAGTCTTGGTGCGGGATGAACTTGTACAGCGACAGGTAGCTCGCGTCCGGGTAGTCCTCCTCGCTAAAGTCACCGCACTCCGCTAAACCAAGCAACCAACCAATCAAGCAACCAATCAGTAATTCAGATCTTTAACTCTATGAAAACAACTAATCGACACTCTTGGTCATATTTTAAATGACAATCAGCTTCTCCACTCGTCCTCACCTCCCATTTAAAATGTAAAGTGACCAGGGGCAACGTAACTATTGTAACTACAATTAGGTGTCGCGAGCTACCTTGACCAGGGGTAACGGAGGACGAGTGGATGATCAAAATGTAATTTAAAATACGGCCATCTACCTTACCAAAACTCGACATTTAACTCTATGAAAACTGTTTAATCGCTGTTAGGAAATGTGTGTACCCTGAACAATGTAGCTGGCCATAAGGGCAGCGGTGTTGTCGTTGCAGACGAGCGTTCCCTGCTGGAGATCCCGCTTGATCTGGAGGCTGAAGAGATAGCGAGTGAACTCCTCCTCGAGCTGACTCGGGTCCGGCGTGTAGAACTTGACCGAGAAGCGGAGCATAGGGTTCCCTGCTGGAGATCCCGCTTGATCTGGAGGCTGAAGAGATAGCGAGTGAACTCCTCCTCGAGCTGACTCGGGTCCGGCGTGTAGAACTTGACCGAGAAGCGGAGCACGGGGTCCGCCACGTTAAAAGCCACCTGCCGGGTTAGCCTCTTCTCCAGGTCGAGCCAGTAGCTCGTCTGCACCCGCGTGCTCGACCCCGTGATCAGCGACGAGTTCAGCAGCGAGCTGGACGAGGACAGCGGCGGTGGCGAGGACGCCGCTGTTGAAGACGTGGACGTCGACGTTGTCGGCTATATCCAGAAACAGTAAAACTCATTAGTCATTATACTCTATTGAACTGATTAGTAAACACATGATTACGTTATCCAACACAAACGAAACAGTAACTGATTAGTACTCATACTCTACTGAACATATTGTAAGTAGAAAGCGGAACTCACGGCGATGTACTCGAGTCCAAAGTAGTCAGCCTCCAACACGTTGAGCTGCTTGCAGACCTGGTCAAAGACGACCCTGCCGAGGGCCTTGCTCTGAGCCTGGATGATGGTGACGCTGTCATCGAGGAGCACGATTTTGAGAGCGATAAGTTTATTATTCTGATTGAGTTTCCCCTGACTGCCGCCCAGCTTGTTGGGCGTATTCGGGGGGGAATTGGCAAGGGACCTGTTCCCATACGGAGGGATGATCCGCTTGTTCGACTGAGATCTGACGACCGGAGGGGGGTTGTTCGACCCACTCGACCCACTCCCGTGAGTCTCCATATTGTTGTCGCTCTCGCTGCACGGGGTCGAGTGCGACCGACGGACAAGGTACGGCCTGTCCAGTGACTTTGTTGAGCGGTGGCTGTCGTACATCCTCTTTCACTATATAATCTAATCTCTCTCCCCAAAATCTCTCTCTTTTATTTAACTTAGTTTGGCCTTCAATAACTATATGTATATCGAGTATTAGTTCAGTTTCCGAATCTCATGTTTGCTGGAATGCGTAGTAGTGGTAGCGATTCTCTTTTGGCACTGATGATGATCCTCTCGTTACCCATCACCGATTGTGCTCTCCGCATTGTTTACTAATACTGTGTCTCTCTCTGTGCGTACAAATGTGCGAGAAAAACTGATTATTTTTTTCCACTAAATACTACATGTATGTATGCTGTGCAGTGTGTGTCTCTGTGTGTGTGTGTGCGGAGAGAGATTCTTTTTTTCCACTACTGCAGTGCTACGCTATATGTGCTTATAACATCTTTTTTTTTTGGTTAAATTTTCTCTCTCGTTTTGTTGAAACCGGAATATCGGGTATATATCGCGTTGTAGTAGTGTGTGTGTTCTTTTAGTGCTCTGCACACTCCACACGTTTGAGTACATGCATACAAACAACACATCATCATCATCATCATCATCATGGTTCAAGTGAGAAAAACGAGTCGAAGGAGAAGAAGGGGATCTCGCTAATACTGAAACATGCTCATGCTCATCTCCTCTTCTTCTTCTCCTTCTTCTTCTCGGGTTTTTTTTTTCAGTTTAAATTGCATTATTATATCCGACAAGGATGCTCAGAGAGGGGCTCTGTTGTGCGATCGGGGCTACGCTTTCAGATCATGCTCACACATCCACATTATATACACACGACTTTTTCATATATATATTATCCACACCATTTATTATTACTCTTAAATTCTAAAAAAATTCATCATGATGCAGCACCGACTCTGTCCGGTTCTATCTGCTCATGGACACGGCAGCAGCAAATAATACACACTACTGCTCTCCATTATTCGCCCTCTTCACATCCACTTTGTCCTTTAAATGCACGCTTTAATTCCCAGCTACACGGCTCTTAATAAAACATGGGCTTTCTCCGTGACACTCAATTCAACTCAATGTCAAAGCGGTTATTTAATTATTACCACTCTTTCACATGGAATATATGCCAACCCATTTGCTCAGCTCGTAAGAAATTCATGCGTCCCTGCAAATTTTATCCCTCTTGACTCTTCTCATTCTCACGTTAAATTTATCCATGTAGGTTTATTCAGGGATGTTTGTATTCGGAAATTGTTTTGTTGCTGGAATTTGCAAGGCAATTTAGGAAATAGAGCAAAATTCTCCATCACCATTTTTGAATTGGTCCATTGATATGTTTACGTTTGATTCATCATTCACCAACAAACGAAATTGTAATTAATGGTAATGCTAACGAGATGCTTAGGAATAATTAGCAAAAAAGTGACATTTTTTGAAAATTTTTTTACTAAAATATCTCACAGAAATAATAAATTTAGCCGAGACCTAATAAAAATAAATTTGCTGTCTGCACCTGTTTCAAACGGATGCAAAATCTTCTACACTTTCTGCGAATATCTGGGATCTGTTAAATTACCATCAAATTTTCTGCGTATTTACGTAATGTTAAGTTCTAAAATTTTCTGCGATCCTGGCTCGCAGGATCGTGAAGATTTTGCATCCGGCTGTTTGCGAATTTTTGGTTACTTTGCTTCATCTCTTATTTCAATTTCCAGGAAAGTTTTACTCACGTAATAATATGAACGTATTTAAATGAAATGAATAAGTTCAAATTTCCTCGGAACCTGTGATAAGTCTCATTCCTGAAAATTTGGAGTGCCCAGCGTGGAGCCATTAAATTTTGTAGTCATCTGATTGCAATAATATATCATTTCCCATATATATGGATATATGGATTAGCTTTGTCTAAAATTTTCGCGATGGTTTTCAGTCACCAAAATTTCTCGCATAATTGGTTAAAAAATTTGCATAATTAGTAGAGAAATACGTGAGGAACGACGGACGGACCGGATTACGCAGCAAGTTTAAGTACTAGCATATTAGGAGTATGATGTTGATGTGAATAAGGTATAAACCCGAGATGGTCACACTCACACCACCACCACCACCACATTGCTCACGTACGTACCTCGAGAGGAGCGATGAAAATGTGGCCCAGCAAAAAAGAAAAAAAAGGCGATAGAGAGAGAGG
>JAANSN010004578.1:0-14659 GCA_036850665.1 Dicranocentrus wangi | reverse complement strand
CACTGCAACTGCCTTTTTACATTATTTTCATTATTATGATTATTATCATCTTCATCATCCACCCGATACTCTGCCACACACACACACACACGCTGCGTTCCGTTGGGCATGCATTCCAATGGCAAAAAAAGGTTTGTTTCGAATTAGCGCATACCTACGGCTAGTCGCACTTATGGAATGAGTTAGATAAGTGATGAAACCATAATGTGCCGGTGTGCGGCTGCCGCTATGTCTATTACAAGATTCCAATCCGTATAATATTCCTCGTCTTGAATGAAGCAATAGCAATACTTACGACTTACGATACGACGGCGGTGTTGGATGAACGGCAGCTGTAAGAGCACACTTCATGCTACAAAAAGTGCCTTGTCTACAGATATATGCTATGTATTCGGTTCCTTACTGTATTATTATTAGTCGTAAGCCATGTGAAAAGGGGGAAAAGGGAGTTTTTATATTTCCATACGAAAGATTTGCCTGAGAACAGCTGAGTGAGGATGTTTAAGTGGTGCAGCAAGGATTTTTGGAGATATATATACCGGCAGTCACACAGATCCCCTACGACTACGACTCTGCTACACACCTTCGTCTTCCTCCCAAAGAACATCTCTTTTCTTCTCAACTCTCTTCGCCGTAGCGCACAAAAAAAACTTGAGCATTATGGTATGGTGGTTCCATGTATATTATTCCGTTTGTGATTCTGTGTGTGTGGAGTCTCCGACGACTCCTCACATAAAATAAAAATCCTGATCCAGAACGAATGCGAGAGTAATATTTTATGCACATATTTACGAATGCGAATGCAATGGTCCCCTACAACATAATTTCTTTCTCCCCAAAACAAGTTTAATAGCTTAACGGAGAAAAAAAAACGTTTCGCTTTTTTTTCCTTTTGGATTTTTTGAGCTGCCTACCACCACCACCACACACGGTATTCCCACCGCCACCGCCAACATATATACATGGGTACATCATAGTTTCACATGGTGTAAATAATACTCTGTTTTGGGTGCTCGCTTTCCTCTTCGTTAGTCATCAAATCAGAGCTTGCTTGCAAATCAGAGTTTGCGTTTTGCGTAATCGAGTGACTCATGCGAGAGGAGAGCGTAAAGTGAAAAATGTCCAATTTCCTAATAACGTGGCCCTGAGGGGATTCAAGTAGGCAACTTACTTGCACACACTCGCTACAACTCAATAATAATCATATTCCAATCTCGGGCCGCTTCCTGTCAAACCCCGCATCCCAATTTCCAGCAAAATAAATTGAGTGGAGTTATTGCAGAAATATGTGGCTCAAGTGTTAAAGTTCACACAATGCGGGAGGGAGAAGGATGATATGAGGAGTATTGAGGAGGCGATAGATATATAGAGAAGAGTGAGGAGACTTTATTCCTTGAATAAAACTGATGATGGGCAATCCATCTATTTAAAAAGGGAGAGGAAAACATGAATCTTTTTTCAACCTGACGTTTCAAACTGCGTGTTCTACAACACACGTACTGCAATACCTACAAGAAAGAATATGAGATACATACAACAACTCTGTTACGATACTATTAAAGTAGGTAACGCTTTTTTCTGCTGCACTTGCCTCCTCTTCCTGAGCCAGCGGAGGAGAATCCACTCAGCTAAGCTTCACAGTCTCAACGATATGTCAGCATTAAATCCACCTTTAAAATAAGATATGAGTCTTGTTGTTGCCATTAAAATATCGAATCTGTCAAACCTCCAATTTGTTAGGGAACAGGCAGACATGCATCACCTCTTGTTCCAAAAAGTGTTTGCTTGTTGCTCCTCTTGTCTTGTATTTTTATTGCTTCACTCTCCACTGACTCACACAGCCTCAGCCCGAGTCAGCCTCAGTGGATGGCTATATAACCGTAAGACTAGTCGTTTACTCCCATAATCGAGCATGCATGACGACAAAGATCAAGGAGGAAATAAGAAGATGGAATTGAAGAAGGAGTCTCTCTTTTCTTAAAAAGTTCTGTAGGCAACACTTTATTTCTTATATTATTGCCTGCCACCATCGGAGCTCTCGCTTAGCTCGCAGCAGCAGAGTAGTATTCCATTATAAATACACGGGTTATCTTCACCATCACCATCATCACACTTCTCTTCTCAAACTGTTTAATGATTGTGAGCCCATTTCCCTCATCAAGATGAAATGTAAAACTCCCCAATAACTGACATGGCATTTCCAATTAGCTCCTATATATTTTCTTGTTTACCGAATTCCAGTCTGAGTTCCTCCTCACTACTCACTCCACCAACTCCAAATGTGTCCCAACAGCGCCTCCGTCGTACAAACATTTTACACATATCCCACACCACAATCCCACTTGTCCTCCTCGGGAAAAATGATGGTGACGATGATTTCACTAATGCTCCGGCGCTACACATTCTTCTTCCGCTATTAGTTATTACGGTGATTCATGCAGCGGTTGTGTGTGGGGCATATGATGCCTACGTCTACTAACTTGTGTCTTTATTACAAAATCCGTAAATATCTGAAGGGATGCGATGCGAGCGAGCCAAGTCTTATTACTGGCTAAACAAAATTGACTGGCTGTCATGTTGGTTGAGTGAGAAGAGGAATGGAGGGAGCGATCGGAGTAAATAGATAATATAGAGCTGCTATATAGACAAACCTTTATATTCTCTATTCTCCTTTTCCATATTCCATAAAATTCCATTGTGGTAGTGGTGCAAGCAGTGCATCACTCCACTTTTACTCTGTATCTAATAGAGTATGACCGCGAAAGTGTTTTGGTTTCTTTGTGAAACTTTTTTATATTTAAGAAAAGGAGTAAGTAAGTAATCCAAACGAGTGATGGCATTCAATTGATCTCCTGCCAAAAGCCATTTAAATAAATGTGCACTCCCCACTAGCGCCTCACTCCTGCACACTCTGAAAATTATAAAAAGAGTGTGGAGTGTGGAGGGATCGAGTTTTGATGATTTTTCATTGCTTTCTTCTTCATCACTCTTTAGAAAACAGGCATAGTGGTCTCGCTCTTGCATTTTCTGAATTCGAAAAAAGCCCACTGAGTTGAGCATCTTTCTTTACACAGCTGTCCGTTTCAAAACTGTTTATTCTTTGGAGGAAAAAACTTTTTTTTGGAGTAAAAGTGGGTTCGATGAGGAGGCTCTTCTTGATAAGAAAAGAAGACGAGAGTAGTAGTAATCCCATTGTAAAAAAAGTATGGATGGATTGGAGGATATAGAACGGAAAGTCATTAAAGAGATACTACTACGACGTTCATCCCCGAGAGAAGGAGAAGAAGAGGGGAAATTAAAGAAAAAAAGTTTGAAACCTGTCAATCAACCCTAAAGAAATAATGAGCCATCTGCATTCAGTTAACATTCTCGATATCTTGCAATATCCCTAACTAGACCAGACCGCAACCATTATTACTCACATGCTCCATCACTCCGTCCTCCTCGAAAATTTTCTCTACTCTACTCTTATTATTATTATATTACTGTTAGTGCTGCTCCCTCAAGAAAATCTGCTCCTCCGTTTAAAACCCTGTGCAAGCCATATTTATTTCCTAATAACCTACCGGCAAAAAAATCTTATGTATATACGCACTTATGCTGACTCTGGTGAGACTGTGACTGTGCACGAACGAACGAACGAAGAAAGAAACGACGACATTGAGTTAGTCGACCTAACCCGGTCGTCGCTTTACTTGTCAGTCGCGATCGTCAAACTGCCAAAAGAGCAGTGTTTCTTCCTATTATGACATTGTACAGAGGGTATCCGTCATCCCTAATCATGCCATTTATCCACGCACACAACCAGCTCCGCTCTTGTCAGTTGACAGGTTCAGCTCGGTGGACGGAGAAAAAAAGGTCAATAATTATAATAAGGGATCCTTTTAAACCAACTTAACAAGATGGTTATTATTATTATTATTATTATATTGTTGGCCAACTTGCCGGCTAATGAACAGTTGGATGGAGGCAGAGACAAGACAAGTTATAGTGCGCAATGCACCGGCTCGGCTCTCTCTCAGCTCATAAAGCATAAAGAGTTAATGGTGTTATGCATACATTTCTATATTTATGGAGTCAGCCAACAACAGTCCTCAAACAACCAATGCAATGCAATATATCCCTCCCTCTCTCTCTCTATCTTAAACGAGCAAGTTTCTTTTACAGAGGGTTTCACTCACTCTCCCATAAACTATCCGAATGTGATGTTTCAATTAGCAAATATATTCAAACAGGGATAACAAATGTACTAATCAAAAAGCAAGGGCTAAAAAGAACGCGTCTCTCGGCGCTAGTCGTCCTCGTCGGGTACGTAATATATTGCTAGCCACAAATCCACATTCCCAATTCTGAATCTTATATTTATTCCGCGAGGAGGAGAGAGAGAGAGAGAGAGGAGGATGGTGAGAGAGGGGACGACCATACCATTGCGACAGGATTATGATTTGTCATCATGAAATTCCAGTACAAATCTTTCAGCCGGGGAATGCAAATTAACAGATAAAAAAATAAGAGAATTATCATCTCTCTGTGAAATGACGTACGATCCTATAGGAAAATCTTGAAAATTGGGGAGAAACTAGTTGAAGGTAATAAGAAAAGTGGGGGAAGAAAAGGGTTTACATGAGAAGTTGTAATTTTTTCTTCATCTTCTTCCTTGTACACTCTCTGGCGAGTGGGACGAGAAATTGCAGGACGAGGAGGAGAGAGATAACAGGTCCTTATTAAAAACTAAACCAACTTTTTCACTTTACAAAGAGCCTAATTGCCTTGGACAAAAGTTCCTTAACTAGTTCTCGTTAGTGGCTGCTCGTAATTGGTTGTAATAATAATAACGCCATAATAAGCCAGTGACTATGGGACTGGGCGACTGAGGAAAGGACTCTGCTGAGCTTGCTTGCACACACACACACACACATAGCCCATATGTACAACTACCATATAAACCATGATGATGATGATGAGATGTGAAGCCCATCCTTTCTAGATTTTTTAGCGGAATCGGTTCGAGCATCTTCTTCTCTCTCTCTCTCTCTCCCTTTTGCCAACAACTTACTTGCTAATAATAATAATAATAATACGGTGCATGTGGTCTCCTCTGTATACCCTTTAACAGATAAATTGTGTATGAACATAATTGATACAAGAGCCCTTTTAGACTAATAAGAGGACGGACCAATTAATAAGGAGGGAGGAGGACGGAGGGGAAATGTATCGAATATAGAATCTCAGGTTGCTTTTCTGCCACAAAGTATCATTTTTTGTATGCCATTATTCAACTTGTGGTGGTGGGGCTCGCGTTCGTTCCGTCCGTACCGAAGAAAATTCTAGTAATGGGGACTGCAATATTATGGGCTCTAGCTCGAGCTTTTTGAAAGGAAAGCATGCATATGTTCCTCCTGGCGAAATGAATCGAAAGCAGAGAGAAGAGTCCGCGCTTCTTTCTTACAATTAGGAGCCTTCTCCCCACTTTTACTATATTATGAATATAAGAAAATATTATAGAATTTTTGAGTGAGAAGAGAAAAAGGGATGATGGTGATGCTTTGCTATGCTGGTCGTCTGGTAATGATGATAATACCGACTCGAATGGGCTAAATGAGTTGACAAGGTCTCTTATAACCTGCTCTGCCTAATTGGATGTGTCCATTATTACACTGTGCATATATATACCTAACCACCACCATTCTTCTCCTCTCTGTCCACCTGCCTCCACAAGAAGAAGTTTTTTGTGGTCAACAACGGCTGAGTATGAGTAATGGCTGTGAGTGAAGCTGGTGAACTTTTGATGAGATGAAATGCTGATGCTATGCAATAATAATAATGAACTTGATGAGAAAGTGCTTTCCTTTTTGTGTCTCTCTATATGTAAAAAACTAAAATAAAATACCTGCCTCATCTGCTTCGGATCTTTTTGCTTCTTTTTTTTACATTTCGAACCTGACCCTTATTCTTTAAATATATTTTTTAATGTAGCCAAGCATTCCATCTACGAAATGTCACTCTGAGCGTTCCTGTCTGACTTGTGACAATGCACCATAATTATTACCATTGGTTAAACTTTTGCCTAATCACATTAGCTACAAGCTTATTATTATATAAAAACAGTAAACACTAAACAAGCCACCACCACCACACTAATATAATGCAAGAAAACCCATATAATTTTTTCCCTTTCGGTTCGCTCTTCCCTCTTATTAAGCTGCGCTGCCTCACTCAACTCTTGTCACTTGGACAAGGCACAGCTGCCTCATTAGGGAAATTGCAGGAAACCTCCCTGACTCTCAAAAGTGGCATTTGCCGGCTCCTCTCTTCCTTATAGGCAAGAAAAACAGGGAAACCTCACCAAACCACAGCACACACCATAGCTAGCTGCCTATACTACTACACAACTATTGCATTTAATTTTACACTAACTGCACCCGCAAGTGCCTTGTTATGTAAGTAAGTAAAAAGGAGGAAAACTCTGCTGATATTAAGTGAGTGAGTGAGAATAATAATGAATAATGGTGTATCTCCATCTCCTGCTCCGGGAGGGAGTAGTGCATGCATTCGTCATTTAACTAGTTAGTTGGATGGAGAGTTTATAGCGTTGGGTGCCAGCTATAGAGTTACGTACAAACACAATGATGATGTAATAGCCCCTTTTTAAGGACTCAATCGAGGATTCATTAGCTTAATTTATCTGGGAAATCAACATAGCTCCACTTTTATCGCGGGGAACAAGTACGTGAATGATGTATAAATGGTGTACCATGTTGCGGGCTAATGATAATATTAGTTCGTACAACCATCACCGTCATCCATTATCCCCATTAAAGTATCACCTCTCTCTCTCTCTTTCTCCCTCTCTCTCCGTCCGTATAACAGACATAGACATTTGTGGTTGGTTGGTGTGCCGTAGGAGTCATATATTGGAGGGGATCTCCTTGAAAGTGGAGTATCAAGTCTCTCCTTATCATCATCTCATTATAGGAAAATGTTTGATAATCTCCTTCCTCCACCTTCAACTCCACTCCACTTGTTCTTCTCTCTTCGTCTTTTAAAAGGTTAGCAGCAGAAAGCAGTATAGGTATATATATTTTTCATAAACCAGTTTCATTTCTCATCGCCGGCTTCACTTACCACCTGAGCTAATTAAGATAGGAGAGCGAAGAAGAAGAAGAAGAAAGAGCAGAGCAGCCTAGTTGCTTTTATTGTGTGATGGTAGTTTAGTTGGTTTATGAAGCTGGAGCAGTGAAGAATCCCATTATATCACTGCTCCCCAACAACATAAATAACAGCAATGGTAATAATAGTAATGGTAATGATGATGAGGAGGATGATGGGGATGAGTTGGACTCAAGTTGCTCTTGATAGTTGATGTGACGTGACGAGTCTGTTTGATGTCCTTATTCAATACCACGCTGCCGTTTCGTGACGATTGTTGTATGGTATGGTCGGACGACGAGACAAACCTACTCTCTCGCTCCACACGTACCTCTCTCTCTCTCTCTCTCTCTCTCTCTCTCTCTCTGACAAACTAAAATGCCCATTACACCTCTAATTTACACTGGTCCACACTCTGATTTTGATGAGGTTTTTAAGCAAGTGACTTTTCAATAGCGTGTACAATAGCAGGATTGCATACATTCGGGGTGAGGTGGCTTGCTCGCAAACTGTTCCACCTGTCACTTTTGTCACATCTGCTGACACCCGGCAGGGCAACAAAGCAGTCTATATAAACTTCATATAAACCGAACGGGGCTTCGGGAGGAAGGGAATAATGGAGAGAGCCGATAAACCGATATTATTTTCTTTTATAATTTACACCTGTATCACCCAAAGCAAGGGAAAAAACTTCCCCCTTTTTAATTATTATTACGATTATGAGTGTCATTATCATGAAGCTCATTACGCCACTCGAATAATACTAGATCCTTCACTCGACTCCTCCTCCTCTAAGCTGATTTCCGTGTATAACGTGCTTTTCTAATGGTATTACATAAATTTAAGAGGGAGCTGTCGGCAAGGCGTAAAAAGTGGAGTGTAATAGGTGCGGGATAGTTTTCTGTATCTCTCTGGGTCGATTTAGGTACAAATATTTATAAGTCAACCAACAACCAGTCCACCGACCGACCGAATAATCTGCTACATGCAAACCATTTACTTATACCCACTTGCTAACGGAGCCCTATAAAATCCTATCGTAATGACTTGAGCATTTTTCCTTCCCCTTCATCCTCTTGTTATATCAAATGAAGAAAAAACTATCAAAACTTGCAATGCTCTCTCTCTCTCTCTCGCTCGTCTCGACACTGTTGCACTCTCGGAAAAGTGAATGGTGAGACTTTTGTTGTTGTGTTTTGTTACTACTTTCCATGTTCACGTCTTGAGCCGGTGTTACCACCGCTGCTTCGCTTCGTCTCTACTTCTGCTTCTGCTTCTACTTCGAGGTTGGCAGGCAGGTTGGCAGCTGAATGGGATGCGGGCAGAGACCAGTCCAATTTATTACATTATCTGACCTTATTTATCTCACATTTTAATTTCCTCAGGAACGATAATGACGTCTCTATTTTTTGTCCAACTCCCAGCTCGTTACCGGAGTTGCCTCTCTACTCTCTCTACATACACCACGACTACCACAGCACAACTCTCTACATTCACTCCAAAAAAACTCATTCCTTCTGCTTATTTTCCCAATTATAATACCTTGATGCTAATATAATATATAATAATAATGTTATATAAGTTATTGTGTAAATTGTCGGTTCGGAAAAGGTTATGGTAGCGGAGCGGGCCGGCTTGGCTCACTAATCACTAATCATTAAGGCTTCGCTATCTTCATTATTATTGCTACTTTATATTGTTATGGCCATTTCTACACTCGAACCAACTACCTGCCTCCTCAGCAGCTCGGCTAACCCGACTTCATCATCCACAAAAATAATAATCAGACTCATTACTATTATGACTTTCCCGTCTATCCTTCTCATTACATTTGATTAGCCCTGCACCACCATTTTTCTTCTTCCCCCGCATACTTTGCATTTATTACACGTTATATACGTTTCTTTGTAAATACGCATAATTAGGAAGGAATAGAGGATACCTGTTCGTTCGTTCGTTTACAGGTTGTATAACCAGAGCATTTTTTTTATTACTATTTTACACTTGGACTATGAGATGAGGATGAGGAGAGTGATAGTGATCCCATGTTTCACACTTGCGCCAGAACCAGACAGACGTGCAAATAATGTATACAAGTGTCCATCTCCTGTTCACGTCATCTCCCTTCCACTTTCAACTTTCAAATAATCGTCTCCCAAAAAAAGTGTGTTTTGTGAATGACAGGGATTATTATGGTTAAACTCACACCACCAGCCAGTCTTTTTCTTCTTCCTTCCTTGCAAAACATGCAATATAATATGATATTGGAGCAGAGTGAGGATGAGAACACACACGCAGCTTCTTTCCTGGAATGAAATAAGGATGGGGTACGAACGAACGAGGAATGTGTGAAAACGAGAAAAAATGTGCACTCGCTCGCGACGCGCCCCATCCCACCAGAGAGAGAGAGAGAGTGAGTGTACCAGTGTGAAATTGCAAAGAGTTCTCTCATCTGTCAACGAACAGCTTGTTTTTCATTGTATTTCACGTCAAGAACCTGCAACAACAAGAAGAAGTAAAACGGGCTAAACCTAAAAGGACGGGTGGTGTTGGTGGTGGTGGACTGGATGTGGATGGTGGAGGCTATTTGAATACGACTCACTGAGTTCGAGTAACACATGTTGAAAACTTAAAAAGACTTCTTTTAGTGCCGAGGAGGAAGGTTTCTGTTCCATTTATTGCAGTGCGACGGACGGTCGTTCGTTGCTCGTCGTATAGGCATAATAATAATGGAAGGATTCTTAACTTTAGCTTCGAACCGAGCGAAATACGCTAAGTGTGTGCATTTGATAGTAATAAGCGTTCAGAGACACGTCTTTCGTTTCGTTTTCCTTTCTTGTCCTCTCTGCTTATTCCGTCTTCTTCTTCTTCTGTTCTCGGCTGTCTTCTCCGCTGACTTTTGACAGACAGCCAGAGACAAGGGAACAAGTAAACTCACTTATTTACTTAGACAATTAAAATTTCTGCTTCTTAAACCACTTTTTGCCCGAGATGTGCCATGCCGTCGTGATGCAGCCCGCATGCAGCAGCACACTCATGGACGACGACACATATGTGTGGAGATGGAAAGTGTCGCTTCTATATTTAAAAAAAAGTCTCCATTCTGCAAAACAGGAGAAGTCAACCCGCCGAGTAACCCCCGCCGCCTGGGAAGGATCCTCCTTCTCCGTTGCTAAAAGGAGAGATCCAAGTGAAAAGCCTAATTTTCCTATAGCCACTTAACTCCCTCCCGCCCGTCGTAGTTGAGTCGTCGACAACCCTGTTCCATTTATTTCAGCAAACGCTTTTAGCCCACCTTTCATTCACCCAACCATCTACTTCTGGTGGCAGTACAACAGGTAATTTGGGAAAGTTTACGAGGGGCATAAGAACAAGCCGAACACACTTTTTATGTAGGCATTTAGCCTGGCGAACACGGTTGTCAGTGTCACCTCCAACATATAAACTTGCTCGCGCTGGGGGACAGAGAGAGAGGAGACATAACGTGTTTTTCCTCCTGTCACCACCGCCTCGCCATTCCTCAATAATACCAACACCAACTCATTGATTAATATTATGAGTCCCATGTTATTCTCGCATTCACCAGGCGGCTGGCTGAACGCTGAACCCAGTCTTTAAATCATGTCACCTCTTTTTATCACCCCAGCCACAGACAGCCACCAGCTAATAATCTATTTTCAGAAAGCAAACAAGCAGACTAACACTCCACAGCTCATTCCAAGTTATATAAAAACATAAGCCGCATGGAATGGAATGAAGGATGCAATTAAATTTTACAAAAATAATTCCAAGTAAAAACACAAGTTCGCATTCCATGCGGAATGACTACTATGCCAAGCGAAGTAGCACGGCAGGCAGATCGACGGACGACAGAGTCACATTCGTTAAAGATGTCAAGTGGAGTCGCAGAAGGAGCGCGATGAATCCGACACGAAGCCCTCACCCCTGCCCGTCCGTCGTCGTCCTCTTCTTAATTTGCCTTATCAACTGTGACAAACCCATAATGGAGCCAGCAAGTCAAGGTCTCTCCTCCTCACTCACTTCCAATCTTCTTCTCTCGTTTTTATTTTTTGCAAATTAGCATCGCCATCCCGAGTTCATCATGCGCATTCAACAGGAGGATGATGAATATCAACTCTCAATCTATCCATTAAAGATGTTCCTTTTTTATATCGTGGACCTCTCCGTAATGAGCTCAACACTGCAGTTACGTACGTTGCGTTGTTGAGTGAGCCATAGCGTAATGATGATTATGACAGGGTTGCATGCTGCCACACTGACTGACTGCAAGTCTACCTTAGACTCTACATAATATGCTCCTCATTTTCAAAAAAAAAAGAGAAAAAAGAAGAAGAGGCTCATCAAATCACCATCCCGCACGACGACGAAGTTCCCTACGGACTACGGAACGAGTTTCATCGTTTCGCATTGTCATAGGATTTCATTGCCTTTGCATTGCTGAACCTGCCACATGGCTCGAAAATAACAAACTGAAATAGGTATATATATTTTTTCGCGACAATGGCAAGTAAATCAAGAGGATTGCCTAGTTTCGTAGTTTCATTCATTTAGTCTTTTCAAGCTATCATATCCTCATCTCAACTCAACTCTGCCTGCTCGAATATGCGACAGTGTCAACTTTGTCGAGTTGATTTGTGCATCCCAGCCAGAGAGGAAAAAAATGTGTGTCTGCTATAATAACAAGGCTATTAGTCAACTTGGAGCTGCTAAAGTAGTCAGTCTGCTAATGTATGGACGGACGGACGGGAATTTACCTAATGAGAGTTTATTATGGTTAACCTACACAACATTTTGGTAATTGGATTGAAGCATAATAATGAGACTGATGGGATGACGATGATGGTAATTTTTGGTAGCATGCCATTTTGACAAAGGGTCACGAGTTTATGTGCACACACTCTTTATTAACTGCCTGTACTACCAGCACCAACCAAACCAACTACCAAATTAATACCAAAAAACAGCATCATCATCATCATCATCATCATGGCTCTTTTCAATGAAATTCAGAATAATTGTGTATGAAAAAAAAATTAGGGAATGGATGATGGAACGACGCGATATGGAAGCTGGTGGTTGGCTATGGCTCGTCGTACCGAGTGAAGTGATAGTAGTTGTACAAAAAAAACTCAACTTGATTACTTGTCATGTACTAATTATGTTAAACCAATGTTGATTTGGGGGAAAACCTCTGTTATTTCCATATCTTTTTTTTGTGAACACAAAAATAACAAATTTTTTTTATCGCACACTCACAGTCAATACGGTTGACATTCAATCATTTTTCACTTACAAAGTGAGTATTTACTCACATTAGTAAGTACGTGTATAGCAGCGCTAGCAATTAATTAAAGACACATTTAGCTATCGCTTGTTTGTTATTATTGAGGATAGTTGATAGAGTTTTGTGTGTAATGCAATGCAACACATTAATTAAACTGGGGTTTTTATCAACTGTCTAGATTAGCTAGTCAGTAAAATGCGGAAAGATATTTGGTCATCATCATCATCATTACTAATTATTTCAGTGAACTGCTGTCAGCTGTCATTATATTCCCACTTCCCATCATCTTGTCCCCATCATCCATTTCCATTGGTTTTTTAGTCGTTCGAGAGAGAGCCTTGACAGGAAACTTTAACTCATCGACTTAAAATAGCGAGGAGTATAAATTGATAGCAGGGGCGGAAAGTTGATTAAATGAGACAAGCTATAAAAATATCATCAGATAGGCAAAATATATTAATGCGGTGAATAAAATATAAAATAATAATTACAAAAAATAATAATACATAGAAACTAATGCAATGCAGTTTGCTATTATACTCTCTACTCCGTCTGATATGATATTATGGAGATAACATTGAAAAAATTATGGTTAGTTTTAGCTCATACTTTATAATTGAGTCACCACCTCACCACCACCACCACCGCCATCACCATCAGCAGAACTCTCTGAACCATTGTTCATAATATGGATGATGATGCATGTGAGTTGAGTACATAAATAAAAGGCAAAAATGGAAAGGAACAGTTGGATTGGATGGATGGATGGATGGTGGTCATCAGATTAGTGAACTCGCCATATACGTCAGTCTTTCAACTTTAGTAATTGGATTTAATTTTCTATGCATTCTCACTCAGCGTCGTCGTTTTTTCGTACTCTGTCGGCGATCCTCAATAATCCCAATGGAATGGGTGGACGACGAGGAAAATGCCAAGGATTTCGTGATTCTCCACGAAAAACGTTGGGTAATCAACCTAATCAGGATGCAACCACCAGATGATGATAATAATGGCAATCCGAAACTCATCAATTCTTCATTTCTTTCTCATATAACAAACTACTTAAATCATTCTATCGGTCGGGCTCGAGCTCCGTAATAGAGTAATGAGAATGGGCAAAAACTTTTTTCTCTCTTTTTTCCCTTCTCGATTTTCACGAAAAATTGGAAAATTAAGCTGAGGAGGAGGAACTAATAGGCTTATTTTGATGGTTTAGAATTGCATTCTCTGGGAAATTATTCTCCCTCTGTTTTTCTCTCTCCACTTATTTTGAGGAGTTGTAGACCACTATGCTATAATGCCCACTATACGTGGTCAATATAAACCCCTTCTTCTTGTCCATCCATTCTCTCATAATACACTCGTCTTCTTATAAGCCGAGCCGAGCCGTCCGTGTTCGTACACACATCTTCCAAGAAATGGAATGTGTAGAGAAGGATAATATGCATGCATACATACGGCCAACATGCAAGAATTGAAATGTGAAAAACCTGACTTATCTTAAATTACCTATTTGCATGCAAATTAATCGGTCAATCAGCCAATCAATCATTTGATTAGAATTTGCATACTCCCAGCTCGTTGTTGGGCAGAAGGCAGTTGTGAGGCAACTTTTTTGTTGTATGTGGTTTGGCTAGTGATGGTGATTTGATTCTCTCCTTTTTTCAATCTTTTTCATCCTTCGGAAAATATAATATGCGGCGATGCTCCTACTGCACTGCCTACTACTACTATCCATCCATCCATCCAAAAAATCTTGTCTGTTCACTAATTTCTCAAGCAAGCAAAGGGTATGTGTATGTGTGCATAGAAAAGGTTGGAGCTCATTCTTCACCAGCATCACTATTGGCTTCAATTCAATTCATTTACTTTTTGTCAGAACATTATATTAGCCTGATTATGAGTTATATGATCAAGCGCCCAACTGAGGTGTAGTGTTCCTCGTAAAAAGAGGCGCAATTGAGCCAGTTGCACTCGCCGGCCCACTTTGTCCACCTTTTCTTTCAACTTGTACGCCACATCCCTCATATTTTATAATATTCAAAAATGAAGTGGAAGACGACGACGAAGACGAAGAAGAAGTGAAGTGAACTATTTTGCACACGTTTTGTATTATTGCCGCATAAAACCGTCTTTCAACCCATTGTTATACACGCTGGCGTGGTCAGAGAGACGACGACAGAACAAAGTTACACGTCGTGCCGC
>JAANSN010004577.1:0-14664 GCA_036850665.1 Dicranocentrus wangi | reverse complement strand
TGACATAGTTTTCGGGATGCTCGGGAATAATCAGATGTGCACAAATTTTGTTAAAATATAAGTATATATATTATGTTGTACAGTACTACTAACTGCACTGATTGTGAGTGCGTGCATGTATGTATACATGGGAGGATTTTTAAAGTGAAGAAGTTGCCCAGTTCCTGGTTTTATTGGGAAAAGAATACAAGATTTTTTTGTATTGTCTTAATATCCGCTCTGTGTGTGTTGTATTACATCGGTTTGAACTCCGAAGATACACAATAGAAAGGAGAGGAGAGAGAGAGAGGAAAAATAATCATATATAATTCGGGTCTCTCATCTCATCTCACTCTGTCTCCGCTCGTTTTCATATTGGAAAAATGTGGGGTGTATTTGGTGTACAAGGTTTGCATGCTCAATCAAGCAAACATGTACAGAAGAGAGACGTGAGCAGTAGACAAGTGAACCTAGTTAAGTTCACGTTTTTTAGTTAACTTAGTCCCCAGAGCGGAGCAGAGGATGGAGTGAGTCACATTTTTTTAAAACAAAATTATTTGCAGTGGATCCTGATTGGGAATTCTGTTGTGAAGAAGGTACACATTGTGCGAATCTGGCCAAAAGGATGGATTTTCAGAGGTGGGATTGTTGGAAGCCGGAATGGTGTTGTCGCAGGGCTTCATCATTAAGCGCTCGTGTAATTGTTAGTTCGTAGATTCAAGATTCATCAAATTTCATCAAAGTGGTAACAATGGGGCTTCAAGAGGAGTTAGATCCGACGGCGAAATTTTATGGATTACCAGAGTATATTATGTTTAAGTAAAAAAGGTATAAAATATGTGGAGAACAGTGACTACTTCCGGTTGTTGCTCAGGTGTAATTGAAGAAAATGACAAGAATTATGTTTGTCGAATTGAATGGAAATGACGATAATAATGGAAGATCGGGAAAGGGAAGGCCTATCCGCTGTTTTTATTATAATATCAGTTTAAGCAGGACATTTTGAGAATGAAACTAAAATTGCTGGCGACGATCCGGTAAGAAGATTTTTGCGACAGTGAGAGAGAATACCACACGTCATTATAAAAATGGCAGTCGAGGTCCCCATTATTGTTGCAAAGTGTTAATAATTCTTTTTGATTGACATTGTTGGTCTAAAAATGGAATTTCTTTGGCATCCCTGTCCCGCTTGGAACCATAATATTCCTGGAGCTCCCGACCAACACCGACTCTGTATACAATTTTTATTAAATTGTAAATCGCTTCAGTGCCCAGTAGTAGTAACACATCATCATGTGTTGAATATATGATGAGCTCCTAGTTTTCCAAAGTTGATAAACCGATTCTTTTTTGTAAATGTGCGAGCGTGAAAAGTGAAATAAAAAAGTAAGTTCTCTCTTGCCCTATTGTGTGGAGCAGCAACAAGTTGCTTCTTCTCTCCGTTTCCGGCAAGTGTAGGGGGAAGTGGGAGGAGGGGATGAAAGAATCTCATCCCAATATCATCACTATCATTCCTTTTAGTTCACACACAGTGTTCTCTCCTACGAGATAATACATAATCCATTTTAGTTATAAAAAAAGTTATAAAATTGTAATAATTAATTCTTTTTTTTCTACTTATTCCTCTGTGCGTGCTCAATTATTTTAAATCACATCAAGTGTAGGATATATATAACTAGAAGTTAGGGTTTTTATACGAGTTCTCACATTCATTATTTTTTAACTTGAGAAGACAAGAAGACACAATGGAAAGTGGTGGAGGTGGAGGAGCCACGCCGGGTAAGTCGATTTTACATCAAGGAAAAAACTGGGGTGAAAGCAAAAAAACAAAACAAAATATGGGCTACCTAGTTTGTATGTTTACACAAGTTAAGCTTCAAACATCAATAGATTTACAGATGCCCAGAATGGACACTGATTGGAACCATATTGCACAAGGAACTCCACAGGCGTTCCTAATTTATGGGGATTATTAGGTATTTTTTGTCCGTGAGTTATAGCCTTGTCCTTGCGCATCGTTCCCGGTTGGGGTCTATCAAAAAAAGAAAGAAAAAAAGAAAATCCCCAAGGTCGACGATAAAATATCGATAGCAAATTGATAATTTTTTAAATTATAATTCCTTTTGCATTTCGTACAATTAAAATCATTAAAGTCTAACAAGGCTCGTATTTGAGGACTACTTAATAATATGATGGCTAATAAAGGTCGCGGACAATGATGCTACGTGAAACTAGCATCCATATTGAACGACCTGTGACGAAGCTTTTTAAAAAAAATATTTAATTGACAAAAAGGGTGGTGTCCCTATACTGCCCAAACTGATTTTTTTCATGAAAATAAAGCACATAATAATAATAGTGCATAGCCTCTAAGCTCGCATATACATTCGAGACCTGAGCAGACAACAACAAGACAAGTGGAAATGCACTTGAACCGATTCTTGGCAGCCTTCTCCCATTTTTTTTTTTTTTTACATTTTGCCCATCTCACTAACAACTACAACTACTTCTCTCGATCTTTCGTATTTTTTGTTCTCTTAAATAAGAGGCAGCAAGCAGCAGCACGGCACGGGGCTGCTGTTTAAATGGAATGTATGTATTTTATATGTTGTATATAAAACTGGTCCTTGATCATCAAGATGAGAGAAAATGCATGCAAGCAACACACACTCCACAGCACAGTGAAAAATTCTCAGTGTTTGTTCTCATTCCTACTTTCCTCAAATTTGGAATGCAGAGTTGGTGCTCCTACTATGTGATGGTGGTGATGAATCCCATGTTGACTTGTAATTGTATTCCCTTGTGAGACCTCTTCTACTCTCATCATTTCAAAAGTCTATCCTTGTGAACACAAGGAGGAGGACGTGATGGTCGCCAACAAAAGAGAATACATCTTCTGTTCGCAGTTCTCGGGTGGAGTTGGAGTGTCGTGCATGTTTCGAACGTTGTCACTGTACACTAGACTTATTATTGTACACTCAACTCAACTCCTGCCTGGCCTGACTCACTTAATGCTCCTCAAAAATGATATGATGATGATGACATGGCTTTTTTCCATATTAAACCATCACTTCTATATGCAATCCGATATTTTTTTGGAATGAGGAGTTCAAAAGATGATGCATTAAAAATGCCATTGGACTGACTGTGAGCGAGCATTCATGCATCATGAGAGAATGACGTGATGACGATGACGACCATGCACATCATATTCACCAGTCACCACCACCACCAACATCATTTCATTTTGTTATGAAATCTAATCCACGATTGGAATCCAGTTTTCCCTGTTTGGTCATGGGGTCGTCCGAGTCGGTCACGGAGTGACATGGGACAATACGTATATATATATGCATCGAACACATATTATTTGTCCCGTTGTCTTCTCTGTATTCACATTCACACGCATTTATATAGTTTGTCTTATTTAGCGTGTGCGATAATATGGGCTTCTTGGTTGTGGGAGAAACTAGGCTGAAGCTGAGTAAATGATGGCAAGTGTTTTTTTTCTCTTTGTGTGAACATTTGAGATTTGAGAAAGCGTGAAAGTATGCTCAGTTGAGAAACTTGTAATTGATACCGTTGCACATTGCCATGCACATTGCACACAATTAATGCATCTTTTACTCTGCAAATAAGTCCGCTAAATAAAATGCGTGTAAGATGTACATGTATGCATTCCTGCTAACGTATATAGATATAATGAATGATGAAGGGAGGATGAATGAGGAAGAAACCGAAGAAAGTGTATCAGACCAGGTTAAATCGTCTGCGGCATGCACGCATATTGTCCTCATGGGCCGATTTAGCCAAAACTGACAGAAAACGCCACGCATATATACATATATTCCTGATAAAATGTGCAAATTCACAAAATGAACTCCGGAGGATATATAATCCCCCTTTCCGGTGGACACCTTTTTTCCCTTTCCGTAATTTACCTCATCAAAAATATAATTTGGAAAACGGCTCAGTTTTCGTCCGGCTAATGATATGTGACTTGTCCTCACTTTTTCAGGATGTGTCTCTAAATGATACACACGTTTAGTTTCAATATGGGAAAGGTATCCCTATACGCTCATAATATTTGGTATCTTCTTCTTCTTCTTCTTGAGTGTGCAAAATACGCTGAGTGAGAGAAGAAGATTCGCTAGCTCTGAGAACAAAAAGGGTTGTTGGAGGAAGCAGCTCTATTTTTAGATCGCGTTGTTCCTATTATCTTTTTCTGACTAAAAATCTGCTCTTCCTATATGCTTCTCCTAGTGCATGGGCCGTGTGCACTATCGTAAAAGTTGTCTAAGATGTGTACTATAATTTTTTTGCGAGTCGTCTGTACACAGTTTTTACCACAACGTAAGGGATACACACACAAAATGTGTGGCTACTACAGTCGCTATGTCTAGCCATTTCAGCTCAGATTATTTTCCTCAGGTAAAATGTTTATGAAATACGCTGGAACACTCGAAAAGGGGCAAAGAGAAATGCAGAGAGAGGAAGCAGCAGGGATGATATTGTCTCCGACCTGATATACCAATCATGTTTTTCTCCATTTAAAAAATTGGCGTGTTATACAGTTTTGACAGTGATTGGGGAAATGAGTGGAGGAGCATGATCGCGGGGTTGTACATGATAATATAATTTATGAGGACGGACGGGAGGAACAGCGACACTGTTAGACAGAAATAAGAAATATGTATATATATCCATGTCTTTTTCCCTATTTTTTCGAAGCGAAATCATCTCCTCCTTGGGATGCGAAAATGGTAGTAGGTAGGCAGGCAGACCGAGTACATCATGTTTTCTTCAAAGATATTTGAGGCTATTAGAGAGATATGGTATGAAATGTGGTATTATACGCTTCAAGTCACCGTCTGTCACTTCACATTACCCAATCACAGTGCCCACGAGGAGCCAGTATAAGTATCAGCAAGCATTTAGCAAAATGTATTTTATTTGAGGTGGAGTCAACCAACCGTGCCATTGCGATCCGGATTAGGTTTCAGTTTTAACGAGAACACCTTGTCTATCGTCGTCCCCCAAGTTTTCATGTCAAAAAATGTCCACGCTGGGATGTAATATAGTGATGATGATGACCTGAGGAGAAAATGTCAGATTACACACGTATCCACATTATTACACAGATTATTACAGTTACGTGGGACAAGTGTGTAAAATATTTAATGAGCGTGAAATATTTATTTGCAAAAGGGTAATGCATAATTAGAAGAGGGGATTCCACGTTTCTTTTTGTGATTGACTATGGAAAATGGCAGCATTCCTTTCAGATGTCCTACACAAACTGGATTGGTCATTAATTAGAAATTTTTTTGTAAACATTCGCATTAGCATACTTCCCTGTTGTCTCATTTAATTTAATTAGGCATCTCGGGCAGAGTGAATGACAGGGGAGGAAAAAAAAGATGGTTGGTTCATTCACAGGTTTTTGGCTGTGGTTCACTCACACTTGGTACATATCAGGGAGGATAACCAACAAGAGTGCCAGCAGAGTTTGGAGATTGTCACGTTTTGTGTATTTCAGAAAGTATATATTATAGTTGCGGCGGTGCGGTGGCGTGGCGGCCTGTAGGATCCAAGATTCATATGGAAAGGGAAGTTGTGGGGACATATAAAATAAAGAAGTGTCGACCCATGACGACTGCTGTCCGTCCAATACACTTTTTCCATAATGATTCCAATCGTCACTCCATTCTCGGAGGTGACACGAAATATGTGAAATATGCGGGCTGCCAAGAATATTAGAATATATGCATTAGGTTCAGCAGTCAAGCAAGATAGAAAAAAAAATATGTTTGCGACTTGTGCGGATACATATGGGATGGGGTCTTGTTGGAAGTTGAGTGGAGTCAGTAGTCCATGTGGCATCTGGTAGTGGGCTACGCTAGAATGGCTTTCAAGAGGAAAATGAGGATGATGACGGGTTTTGGATGGGGATTAATGTCCTTTTTCCTGTTTTAATTTTGTACAGAGGGGGAGAAGCCGGCAGCGGAGGAGGCGAAGAAGGAGAAACAACCAAAACCTCCTCCAAAAGGTCAGAATCTACCGGCCAGACCAGAACGATCTCTTCTTTGTTTAGGTCTGGATAATCCGCTAAGAAAATTTTGTTATGCGGTTGTTGAATGGAAGTATGAGCCAAATGTGTATTTATATATTATATATTTTTTTATAAATTAAATTATTAATTGTCAAATGACATGTGACTGGCGAGTCTAATATATGGAGTATATTACGTTTTTGTGTATAGGCCATTTGAATACATCATCCTGGTCACAATTTTGGCGACATGTGCCTGTCTCGCGCTAGCCACTCCATACCCGATGAATGATTCCGATAACGTAAACGCGGTCCTGGAAGAGATTGAGATAGTGTTCACTGTGATCTTCACGGCGGAATGTGCCATGAAGATAATCGCGATGGGGTTCGTGTCCCACGACGGAGCGTATCTCCGCCACGCTTGGAACTTTCTCGACTTTACCATTGTGATCGTTGGGCTGCTGAGCTCAATCCTGTCCTCCGTCATGGAAGGGTTCGACGTCAAAGCTCTGCGGGCATTCAGAGTACTTCGACCGCTTCGTCTCGTCTCCGGCGTTCCAAGTCTCCAAGTCGTCATGAACTCCATTCTCATGGCCATGATTCCTCTATTCCATATCGCTCTTTTGGTCCTCTTTGTGATCACCATTTATGCCATCATCGGGCTGGAAATGTTTGAGGGCCAGCTGCATAAAACCTGCTTTCACAACGTCACCAAAGAAATGATGAAGGAGCCTGGCAATTGTGGAGGTGGCTACAACTGCGAAGACAAGGGGAACGACGAAGAAGGGTTTCCCTACTACTACTGTGACCTCTACTGGGAAGGCCCTAACGATGGAATCACAAACTTTGACAACATTGGCCTATCCATGTTGACCGTCTTCCAGTGCATCTCCTTGGAGGGTTGGACCGACGTCATGTACAATCTTCAGGACGCCATGGGAGCTGGCTGGGAGTGGGTGTATTTCACATCCATGGTCGTGTTCGGGGCGTTTTTTGTGATGAACTTGATTCTCGGTGTGTTGAGCGGAGAGTTCTCCAAGCAGAAGGGGAAAGCCGAGTCCAGAGGGGATTTCCAGAAGCTCAGGGAGCAGCAGCAGATCGAGGAAAGCTTGAGGGGCTACCTCGACTGGATTACTACCGCAGAGTATTCCGAGTCCATGGTGAACGGGACGGTGCCCACGGGGGAAGGAGAGCAAACTGAGAATGAGGACGAGAATAAACCACCATCCTTCTGGAAAACCAGCTTCGAGTCATTCAACAGGTATATAAATACATAGATATGGGTTCTCGGTTCGCTCGGTTCAGTTCAGTCGGCGGATTCTAGTCAAATAAATGAATAAAGACTAGTAACATTGCTCATCCAAAAAAACAAACATTAAATGGGAGGAACGAGGACTACGAGAGAGGAGGTTGAAATAAATGTATACACAAAAACAACAAAAGTGTATATTACCCACACACTAAAACATCCGCACCACCGACCGAATTCATGCACTCACTCAGTTACACACACTCACACACACACACACACGGAGACGGAGACAAAAGACAGGATTTTAGTATTGGTGTGGCGTCGCCGTCATGATCATTTATAGAACAGGTTGCTCTTGCCAAGAAAACATGATCATTTGCTAGGAAAGAACCACACAGGGAACAACCTTACGGTTTTCACAATACAAAAAAGCATCGTCAGAGAAAGAAGAGACCTAAAGGGTGAGTCTGCTGTGTAGTCAGATGCGATGCGAAAGACAATGCATATAAGTAAAACTCAAGAAAAATTGAAAATGTGTGTTCGACGAGCGACTGCCACTGCCACAAACTACATATGTGTGTGTGTGCATAAGCGTTCGAGAATGATTTCGGTGTTGAGATGAAGGGGAAAGAATGTGGTTGGTGGGATACTACTCTGACGATGAGATGAGATGAGAAAATGACAGAATGTATTATTAAATTCAATTAGAGGAATAGAAAGATATATATGTATCCTGTGAGTCACACTGATGAGCGAAATTTCTTTTTATATATTGGTTATGGTGCGGGGAAAAAAGATAGGTATATATATGTCTGCTGTGTGTACATCAAGACGTGTGGCTTTGAAAAATAATTTGTACGTCACAGTCGTCATCACCGGATGTGACTTGAGTGAGGATGCTCATCGGAGGAAAAGTTTCTCGGTATTCATCAGGAGAGAGAGAGAATTTGATATAATGAATGGGAGTAGGATTGAATGGCGTCATGTTAGTCATGTATCATATGTACTTATATCTGCAAACAACGTGGGTGAAAGGAAAAACTGGACTCATTGACGTTAAAATGACATAACAGCTAGGAGATGTGAAAGAGAGAGAGAGAGAGATATGAAAAATGAATGAATGAGTAATTGGGGAACATGATGTTGTAATAATAATAATAATAATGTTTGTGTTTACGTTTTCACAGGATAAATCGTCGTGTGCGTCGAATTTGTCGCCAAATGATCAAATCGCAAGCGTTCTACTGGAGCATTATTGTGCTCGTGTTTCTCAACACCGTCGTGCTGGCCACGGAGCATTATCGACAGCCGAAATGGCTAGATGAATTCCAGGAAACAACAAATATCTTTTTTATCGTACTTTTCACTGTGGAAATGTTCCTTAAGATGTACAGTTTAGGGTTCTCTGTGAGTGAAGCCATATTATTACGCCCATTATTATGCAATCGTATCCATTTCGGACGATTGATGATGATGAGGATGAGGATGCTAATAATAAAACTTTTTTTTTCTCCTTCTTCTTCTTTGTTTGCAGAGGTACTTTGTCTCGTTATTCAATCGCTTCGATTGCTTTGCCACTATAAGCAGCATTGTGGAGATAGCTCTCGTCAAGACCAATGTGATTCCTCCGATAGGAGTCTCTGTGCTCCGGTGTGTTCGTCTCCTCCGTGTATTCAAGGTGACTAGGTATTGGAAAGCGTTGTCCAACCTGGTTGCGTCTCTGCTCAATTCTATCCAGTCTATCGCCTCCCTCCTTTTCCTCCTCTTTTTGTTCATGATGATCTTTGCCTTGCTCGGGATGCAAGTTTTCGGGGGTAGGTTTAACAATGACCCAACAGACTTCAAACCGAGAACCAACTTTGATTCGTTTTCGCAGAGCTTGCTCACTGTCTTCCAGGTACTATACCACCACCGCAATGAGCATGTCAAATATTATTTTTCTGTATTCGCTGTATTAATATATCTGTGTGCTGTTCTTTTTTGGGTTATAGATATTGACAGGTGAGGACTGGAATGAAGTGATGTACCTAGGTATAAAAGCATACGGCGGGGTCGCATCCCTGGGTATATTAGCAACTATATATTTCATCGTACTATTTGTATTCGGTAACTACATCTTGCTCAATGTCTTCTTGGCTATCGCCGTCGACAACCTGGGGGATGCTGATGATGATGTCGAAAAGGAGGAGGGAGAAGCTCCCGCAGAAGTAATAATAGTAAAAGTTTGAATGTTATATCAATTACGGATTTTGGTGGCAAATCCGTAACTCTTAATATATCTGATTTCATAGGGGGAGGGTGGAGAAGCCGCGGAAGGCGGCGAGGAGAAAGCAGAGGGAGAAGAGGGTCTAGAGGATGAGGCCTTAACGGAGGATGAAGGGATGACTACGGAAGAATCTGTTGCGGATGCGACAGCAGGTTCTAATACTTCAGAAGATGGATACTATCACGAGCCCGAAGTAATGACACATACTTAATTTATACATACATTGTACGTTTCCGAAGAATTTTTTTTAGATAGAATAGCTAACAATTCAACTGATTTTTTCATAGACGGAACCCGGCAAGGATGAGGAGAGTGGTCCGAAAGAAAAGGAGGCACCACCTCCAGATCCGAATGCAGAAGCGCCAGCGTGTGAACCCATTCCAGAGGGATCTAGCTTTTTCATTTTTTCTCAAACCAACCCGTGAGTGAATGTGTCAATATTAAATTACATTTAAGTACATTGTGAAATCAGTTTAATTCTTTGCTTTGTTCTTTTCTCTCTCTCTCTCTCCCTCCAGAATTCGCGTATTTTTCTACAAAATCATATCCAATAGTGTATTTGGTAACGTAATTCTAGTCTGTATCCTCATTTCATCAGCCCTTCTCGGTGCAGAAGATCCCTTATACGATGACTCTCCTCGAAACAATTTGCTAAACAAGTTTGACTACTTTTTCACATCGGTTTTCACAATAGAGCTAACGCTCAAACTGACAGTGTACGGTTTCGTGTTTCACAAAGGAGCCTTTTGTCGCTCAGCGGCAAACCTACTGGATTTAATCGTCGTCTGTGTGTCTCTCATTTCCTTCTTTTCTACGTCTGGAGCAGTGTCCACCATCAAGATTCTTCGTGTGTGTAGGGTGCTCCGTCCTCTCCGCGCCATTAACAGGGCAAAGGGTCTCAAACGTGTAATTCAGTGTATGATTGTGGCCATCAAGACCATCGGAAATATTGTCATTGTGACAAACCTCCTTCAGTTCATGTACGCCGTAATCGGTGTCCAGTTGTTCAAGGGGGCCTTGTTTGAGTGCACCGACATTTCCAAAAAGTCCGCCCACGAGTGCCAGGGAGACTTCATCGCTTATGACGATGGGAAAACGTACAAGCCTCAGGTGGAGCAGCGGGAGTGGGTCAATAATCCCTTCAATTTTGACTCTGTGCCCAATGGAATGCTAACCCTGTTTGCTGTTTCAACTTTTGAAGGATGGCCTCAGTAAGAGTTATATAGTCTGACAAACTATAATACTTTCACCATGTTTAATAGTCATTTCTTTCTAATACTTGCTAAATCCCTTCTTTTTCTACATACAGGATGCTTTACAAGTCTATCGACTCCGCAGGCGAGGATCAGGGCCCAATCTACAACAACCGAATGCTTGTCGCCGCCTTCTATATATCCTACTTGATCGTTATCTCCTTCTTTATGATCAACATTTTCGTAGGTTTTGTCATCCTGACCTTCCAAAATGAGGGCGAGCAGGAGTACAAGCATTGCGACCTGGAAAAGAACCAGAGGAACTGCTTGGAGTTTGCCTTGAACGCGAAACCAATCACAAAGTATATTCCTCAAAATCGGTTCCAATACCGAGTTTGGTCCATAGTGTCCTCGCAACCCTTTGACTACATCAGTTTTGGGCTTATCATTTTGAACACCGTTTCCCTCGGAATGAAATTCTACAATCAGCCAGAATGGTACACCCAACTCCTGGAATATGGCAACCTATTTTTCACTGTGGCCTTCACCATTGAATTTGTTCTCAAGTTGCTGGCCTTCGGAGTGAAAGTATATTGTAGTGATACGTGGAACGTGTTCGACTTTCTGATTGTGGTGGGCTCCTACATTGACATTATATTCTCCGATATCAACATCAGCTTCTTCAAACTATTTCGTGTTGGTCGATTGATCAAGTTGTTGAATAAAAGTGAAGGTATTCGGACGATCCTATGGACATTTATAAAATCCCTCCAAGCCCTCCCCTACGTTATCCTCCTGATCGTGTTGCTCTTCTTCATTTACGCAATTGTCGGGATGCAAATATTTGGGAAGATCGCGCTCGCCGAGGGCACGGAAATCCACCGGAATAACAACTTCCAGACTTTTGGAAACGCGGTCCTCCTCCTCTTTCGGTGTGCCACCGGAGAGGCCTGGCAAGAGGTCATGTTAGCTTGTTCTGGAGGTTCTCATGTGCTGTGCTTCCACAAGGGCAACTCCACGCTCAATGAGACAGCTCTGGCCGACTGTGAGCTCTTTCCTGAAGATTGTCCCGAAGAAACGTGTGGCTCAAACTTTGCATTCCCTTACTTTATCTCCTTTTTCGTGAGCTGCTCCTTCCTTGTGCTCAACTTGTTTGTTGCTGTCATCATGGACAACTTTGATTATCTGACGAGAGATTGGTCCATCCTGGGGGCACACCATTTGGGCGAGTTTATCCAACACTGGAGTGAATACGACCCGGACGCCTCGGGAAAAATTAGACATGATGATGTGGTTAACTTGCTGCGAAAAATCAATCCACCACTTGGATTTGGAAGATTGTGTCCAAGGAGGAGAGCTTGCAAACGGCTGGTGGCTATGAACATGCCAATGAACCCGGATGGAACGGTTAATTTCAATGCAACGATATTCGCGTTGGTTAGAACGGGACTGCAAATTAGAACGGAGGGAAATATCATGGAAGCGGATGCAGAGCTTAGGAAAACTCTTATCATGCTGTGGAGGGAGACTGATACCAAATTACTGGATCAAGTGGTTCCCCCTCCAGAGGGTAACCTACCAGTTTTGTTAATATCCCTAGCTCGCTTATATATGCTGCTTGCTCTGGTGGAGCTATCATAACGTTTTTGCTTTCTTTGCAGTTTTGGATGAGGTAACCGTCGGTAAATTCTACGCCAGCGTATTGATCCAAGAGCAGTACAGGAAGTACCACAGGAAAAAGATGAAGAGTTTGGACGACAAGGGGAACGGGGAGGGAGGGGAAGCCTTCAAACTACAGGTCACATTTACACTCTCGTTTATATATTGTATAACAAGGAGTAGCATGCCAAATGGAAATATTGTGTATATATATTCTGCTCTATTTATTGTGGACAGGCTGGGTTGAGGACGCTTCACGAGAAGGATCCAAAGGTGAAGCGAAGGACATCGGCAGTTCTGGTGCCTCCGCTGGGCAACGAGTTCGACGTGTTGCATAGGGTACGCAACTGCAGAATAAAATTCTCATTGATTCAATTAAGTGTATCTCTAGCCAAAAAGTATAATTATTGCAATTCAATCCTCTCAATTGTGTGTTCTTGTTCTTACAGAGGAACCACCTACTGTTTGGAAAAGACAAAGCGTCAGACAAAAAGTCGAGACTTGCTTCAAAAATTGCTCAATTAACGTGAGTTTTATGGAACTGTAACAATTACAATTTTACAATTGGCCGTTGGAAACAATTTTACACTAATATAATAATGTTTTCCATTGCAGTGGGGAGCGTGAGGATATAGCGTTCTCCCTCGAGACGGGTCAATTTTTTTACAGACCACGCAATAGGTATATTCAAGAGGAGGACTTGTCCCACATTTCGTAACAACTAAAAATCGCCTCCTAATCTTTAGGCTGCATATATAGCAAGTATATAAAACGTATTCAAATTGTAATATATAATTTCACGGTGCATATTATTTGTAATATAAATTTAAACAAGAGACGAGTTGAGAAATGACCCTCTTTCCTGGTGATAATAATTACTGTACACTATATATCGTTTATAAGATTAAAAACTCAAGCGACACACGTACTGCTGCTATAATAGAATATAGCAACCCACTGCACCACCACCTAAGTGCCAGTGCCACTTTAATTAAACTACATTTTATTATTATTATTATTATTGTTATTTTGTTTCAGTCTCGCTGCTATTTTGCATGCGTCTTCAAAACGTGTCTTTTACATTTCTACTACTTACCAAAAGAAAAACAAGAGAAAATGTCACGATAAGTTCGCTTTCACTTTTTTTCCTCTTCACACATTTTACAGAGATTAGGATTTGTTATTGCTCATCAAACAATATGAAATATGTGCAGTGATCTGCCAGTGTCACCACCACATATTGCAATCTTTATTATCATGTTTGCGCACGTACCACGCGCTGTTGTTGTGCTTAATCTAAATAACTAGCTGTAAAGACAATGTACCAATTAAGTTGATTTTTTATTGTTATATAAATCGCCGTAAATAATCATGCCACACGTTGTACATAACTGTATATACATATATAGGTATTACTCGTTGTCGTTTGTTGCCCGCCTTATAAAAACTGCATCTCTAAATTCCAATTGTTTTGCTCACATGTCCTACAGTAAGGCATTAATTTTATTGTATTAATATAATCAATATATTGTAGCCCTTACAAGGTTTGTATAAAAACATGTTTCAAAGTCAGGCGTGTATCTGCAGAGAAAAACAGCACCACGCTTTGTTATTAAAATTGTTGTACGCTCACGGTTAAATCATTTGCGACAAGGGCCTTCCTGTCCTGTCCTGTGCGCCTTATGTGTCTTTATTAACTAGCTTAAAAATTTGTAATAAATATGTGTACTGAAAAAGCAAACAATGAAGACGATGCTATGATTTTGCTTATAATCACGCACTCTGTATATATTATTATTATTTGTGTCTGGTACACAAATTCAAATCTAATAATGTTAATAGTTATTTGTTCTGCTCATTAGCTCAATCAATTAATTTACTTTGAAATTTTGAACAACAACATAACTATTTATAACATATCATACCTAATTATATAGTTACACTACAGTCACACTCACGCTGCAAATACGGTGAGCAGTTTTCTGGAACAAAAATAAATGTGTATAGTATCGTAAACGCATTTCATGCCATTTTAATAGTTTCAAAACTGTGAGTGTTTGCATGACAGAATTTGTGACTAAACTGACTTGTTTTGAAGAAAACGTCCAGCCAGAATAGAAAGAGTTGGCAAAAAAGTAACCAATTTTTTTTGTCAACCCGGCAAATAGCGTAGAGTTTTATGCTCTTCTACATTTAAGCTAATAATGACATTCATTTAACTGGTGTTTTTAAGTAAAATGATGTACTGTTCCCGCACAATCAGT